>JFAV03000035.1:61186-128900 GCA_000585475.3 Hanseniaspora vineae
CACAAACTGTGTAACTTTTTGTTGCTCTGCGTGTAAAATGAGCGAGTGGTTGTAAAGTTTTTAGAAAAGGAGGTCAGTGCGGGTAGTCAACTAACAACTAATATAGAAACAGAGTATCATGTGACCGTGTTAAAAAAAAAAAAAAAAAAAGGTGTCAAATGTTCCTTGTTTGATCTTGTTATCATTGGAGATGACAAAGCATGTTATGCATTACTGATAAGGAGAGTAACTATCTTCTTGCTGGTTTTTTCTTTATTTTTTTTTTTCAAATCTTTAGAGTTAGTTGTTATCAAGTTTCAAATCGCAGAGCTTGCACATGGAGAGAAGGGGGGAGGGGGGAAGGGTAAGTGTTTATCAATTGTCGGTGTTATAAAGAAAAAGTCTTGTTCAAGGTCTTGAGATCCATCGGAATAGTTGTTTTTCTTAGTTGCTATCATAATATTAATAACAATAATGATAAGATAAGGCTACTATCTGTGCTGGTGCTGTAATGATAAGAAATTACCCACAAAATATGGAGGAAATAGGTGACAAAAATTAAAGCATAGATAAGAATATAAATACTATGGCTACACGCAAGTCTCGGCAAAACGTATCTCTTCTCACATAAAGTCACCGATACCTTAAATTACAAGACATCTTAGATAAGAGACGTATTAAGATCCCATGTATCACATAACAATCACATAACAATCACATAATGACCACATAAAAATCACATGCCAAGATGCCAACAAAACAAAAAAAAATAGTAAATTAAATTATAATAATGTATACAGAATATCTTAGAGTGCTTCATCTATAAACCAAGTAAAAAAATAAAAATAAAATACCACGGAAAAAATTATTGAATTCCTACATCATCACTCTCACCTCATTCAAACATTCAATTTTTTCACAAAAGATTCTTTGGCTAATTGTATCAATGTTTCCAATTCTCCACTATCTTCACACATCGAGTAAAAAATAGATTCTTTGTTCAATAATAAAGAGTATGGATGATCATATTCCTTGACTTCACCAGCATCCATAACCAAAATACGATCATAATCAATAATCGATCTCAATCTATGAGCAATGGTCAAAATTGTGGAATTACTAAATTCTTCTCTAATGGTTTCTTGGATTTTGGCATCAGAATTATAATCAATAGATGCAGTGGCTTCATCAAGAAGCATCACTTTTGGAGATCTCAATAAAGCTCTTGCCAAACAAACCAATTGTCTTTGACCTTGAGAAATATTGGCACCACCTTCAGAAATCTTGTTATTTAGATCCAAAAATTTGTTGACATTTTCACTATTATCTTCAGAATCTTCTTCTCCTTCCCCACTATCACTATTGTTCAAAAGACTTGCTGGATAAACAAAATTGTTTTTCTTCAAAATATCCAATTCTTGAGCATCAATCAAATTGACTCTTCTCAAAGATTCAAAAATCTCTTCAGACTCGTATTCATCGTATGGATCCAAATTGGTTTTAATTGTCCCTGTAAATAAAGTTGGATCTTGAGGAATAATAGTAATAGATTTTCTCAATTTTTTCAATGGAATACTTGTGATATCAACACCATCAATTTTAATAAATCCGGTTTCCGGATCCAAAAATCTAAACAATGCTGTAATAATAGTAGATTTACCAGCACCAGTTCTACCAACAATCCCAACTTTAGAATTACTTTCAACAGTAAATGTAACGTTTTTGATAACTCTTGGTAAATTACTAGCATATCTCAATGATAAATCGTGGACTTCAATACTACCCTTTTCAGGCCATTCTTTAGGTGGAATGTAGCCATCTTTATTCAAAGGTTCTTCTTCAATATTAGTATATTCTTTCAATCTTTCAACAGAGTTCATAGCCATTTCCACATTTGAATACATTCTAACCAACCAAAGAGCACTTTCAGCAAAGGAAATGGCATATGTCAAAGAAATACCAGCCAAACCCGCATCAATAGAATCAATTTGAACCAAAATAGAAATACCAGAAAACAAAATAACCAAAGCACCAATCAGATCAATTCTAAAAGCTAACCATCTGTTGGCAACCCACATATAGAAAAATGGTTTGTTGTTTTCATCAATCTTGTCCAGATTTTCTTGCATAAATCTTCTTTCATCACCATAAGCTCTGATTGTACTAACACCAACCAAAGTTTCGGAAAAGTGTTGGTGAATTGGAGATCTAGTAATACTTTCAAATCTTTTCAATTCTCTAGAACCACAAATATAAAAGTATCCCAACAAATAGTACATGAAACAGATAATCAATGCTCCAAATAAGAAACTTGGTGTAATAAAAGCAATCAAAATCATGGTGGAAACACATTGAACCAAAGAAATGAAAGAACTTTCCATGAATGGAGTCAAATCTTGATCAACAGTCTCAATATCTTTGGAAAATCTATTCATGATTCTACCAATAGGTGTGGAATCGAAAAATCTCAATTTGGCATACATAACGTTGCCCAAAACAATGTTAAACATTTTTCTAGCAGCATTGATACCGGCAATAAACGAAATGATTGTTTTTGAAGCAGAAATAAATGCAGCCAAACAACCAATACCAAAATAGATCAACAAGTAATATTTGGTAGAGTGTCCTGTCGTTTCCAAAATAGAAATTGCATTGGACGAACCGTTCATCATTGTTGTGGAAACAATATTGTCGTTTGACAAAAAAGAGGACAAACTTGCAGAAGAGTCATAAGTGACTTTCAACGGCATCAAAAACGACGTGTAGTAAGCACCAGACATTGCACTAAATTTGTTGATAATTTCAGCAACAAAATTGTGGGCAGCCCAGTATCTGACCCACCAGGATTGAATAATGTTGGACAAATTGGCAATAACGAAAACAAACACCAAAAATAAAATAATTTTCAGCCCACCAAAGACAACACCATACCATTTGTAAACATCAATAGAAACGACACCATCAGATTTGGTTTCTTCTTCAATCAATTTACCCAATTCTTTTTTAGCATTTTCATCCATTTGTTTCGACCCAGTTTTTTGATCACCATTTTCTAAATCATCGCTACCAGTGTTGGCCAACTTGGACAAATCAACACCTTTTTTTTCTTTTTTGGCTTTATCATTCAAACCTTGGCCACCGGTGGCAACAGCAGCAGTTGCATTAGCCACAGCGTTCTTGGCAGCCAAATTGATTGATGAAGTTGTCTTCGTCAAAATACTTGTTTTAATAAATTCGTCGTTACCCAAAGCACCATTTCTCAACAGTTCCAAAGGTTCACCTTGATCTTTGACTTTCCCATTTTCCAAAATAACAACCCACTCGGCGTTTTTCAATGTCAAGGCAATGTTATGGGAGACCAAAACACAAGTTCTATTTTCCATCAATGGACCGGTGATACAGTTTTCGTAAATCCACAAGGCAGTGTGAGAATCAACAGCACTCAAACAATCATCCAAAAGCAAATGTCTCGAAGTAGAATACAAAGCTCTTGCAAGAGAAACTCTTTGTTTTTGACCCCCAGATAAGGTGATACCCTTTTCACCAATTTCTGTTGCATCGCCTGCAGCCAAAATTTCAAAATCTCTTTTCAAACCACAAGCTTCAATGACTTGTTGGTATCTGATTGGGTGGAATTCAGAATTAAACAGAATGTTGTTTTTCACAGTGTCGTTTAATAACCACGCCGCTTGAGAGCAGTAAGCAATGGAGTTTGTCAACCCGTCTTTTGTGTCAATGACCAAATCTTGTTTTGGATCTAAGTTTGGAACATAGATTTGTCCATCCACCAAATCCATTTCACCAAGCAAACCCATTAACAAAGAAGTTTTCCCAGAACCAGTGGAACCAATAACAACGTTCAATTTACCAATTTTAAAATCAATGTTCAATTTTGATAATTTGAAATCATTGTTTGCTGCATCCCAAGAAACAGTTGCATTTTCAAAACCCAATCTATCCTGTGAAACAGTCAATTGTTGGTATTTTTGTGTTTCTTCTTCATTCAAAAATTTTTGAATTCTTCTAAGGGAAACAGCAGATTGAATAACAAAGGAAACCATGTCGGATAATTGATCCAATGGGTTTCTCAACAAGGCAAATAGAGACAATGCTGTGAAAGCAATTGGAGTAGTCAAAACTTCTTTTTGCACGTAAATATAGTAGGCAAAGGAAATTGAGGTAACAATGGATGGAGTAATGTACCAAACCAACCCACCAAGAGCCCAAACAACAGATCTTTTGATCAACATTTGTAATTCTTGTTCTCTAACGTTTTGGATCTCTTTGATGAAATTTTCTTCCCATGAAAAAAATTTAATAATTCTAATGCTTTGCAAAGTTTCGTTAATTTTTTGGATTCTCTTGTCGGTAATACCAAGAGATTTTTCTTGATAAACACCTAGCAATGTCGCCAATTTGAAATTGATTGGTAACATAACAACAATCAGAACAGCACCAACAATTGCAGCCATTCCGATCAATCTATACAAAAGAACCAATGCCACAATGGTCATGACAATTGCAGCAACAAACCCATGTAAATAAGCACAGATTTCACTGACTTTGAAAGCATCCACAGACATCAAATTGATAATTGCCCCCAAATTGGCACTTTCTTCAATGGTTTCTTCATCAGCATCAATATCAATGGCGTCGTTGATAGCTTGAGGATCGTTCCATTCTCCGTTGTTGATGATTTCTTGTGCAACCATATCAGCAGCCAGCAATTGGGCTTCTTCTTGATCTTGTTCTTCAGAGGAAGTTGGTGTGTTGTTATCTTTTTCTTCGTCATCTTCTTTTGTTGGAGTAGTTGATGAATTGGAGATTTTTCTTCTCAATGCTTTTGTATAAATTTCACTAATAATAATTGATCTCATTCTGATACAAACTCTTCTACCGAAAAATAAAGCTTGACCAGAAAAGATAGCAGCCAGCATTTTACAAGCAAACATGGAAAAAACATAAAACCAAGCGACATTTTTAGGAGTTGATTTTTGATCACTAACATATTCCAAAATTCTTTGTAATAAAACTGTTGGCATGAAGGAAATGATACTATCAAACATTGCCCAAAAACCTTGTAATAACAAGTATTTGGAAAAAAACAAAATCAAATATCTAGAAAATTTCTTTTCATCTTTGTAAAATTTTTTGAAATTTTTCAAAACGCTTAAGGAGTGATCTTCTTTGGAAAGACTCCAAACATCTTTAAATTCAATGGTTTTCAAATGACTCAACCAAACAAATTTATCGAAAAACGACCATGAAATGAATTGTAAAATGGAAGTCTTAGGTTCAGGAGATGGATGGCAATAATATCCATCGACGTTTGTCTTTGAGTCTCCAATTTCATATAATACTGGTAATTCATTTTTAATTGGAGATGTTGCCAATAACAGCAACAACAATGATGTTATAGCAAATTGTAAGTTGTAGTAAATGTAAACAAATTTTGAATATTGTAAATGATGAATCAATCCACTTCTAAAGGGTAAAATCGAGCCAATAAACAACCACAAGTAAGTAACAAAACTTGCAGTCCATAACCTTGTCTTATTGATAAATTCGTTTCTATTGGTGAAATTCCAAAACAATCTGATTGTTACATTGACAAATAATAAAGTGAATAAAGCACTGTTGACTTGTGTAACTTTCAAGGGGAAATCTGCAATTTTATTTGAGTATCTGTTCAAGATCATCAAATGGTAAACAAATTGGAATGCAACCAAAATCCATTCCAAAATCAATCTGGAATATTCTTTAAAATCTCTCATATAGATAACTTCTTTATGATTTTTATGATCCATGTTTAACTTGTAAATAGAGAAATGTTGGTCTCTTAGGGTTTGCTTTTTTGTGCCTTTGGAGATACTCAAAAGTGGTGAATTTTCATCAGTATCGGTGTCTCCATCTTTCCCTTGAGCATTTTGTAGTTGTGTGTTTTTCGTTTTCTTTTTCAAATCATGTCTTTTCTTTAAATAATATAAAATTTTATAAGATAAAAACAGAAAATTGAATAGTATCAAAACAACTGGTAAATAATAATGTAAATCAATGATTCTACCACAATCAGTCAAATCATCAAAATTCCAAAACCCACTCCCCAATTTACAACGTCCTAGATGTCGAGGAACGTGTCCGTCATCTGATGTTCCGTTTTTGGGAATTTGAATGGTAGAATTGTGATGTTTGTATGGGTGAATATAATTCAAGTTCAGAAAATTATCTTGATCTTGATTACTTGATATCAGAGGATTATCCATCTTCCACCACTACTATTTTATTCTTTCTATGGTTTAGCCAGCCCTTCTTTTTTTTTTTTAATTCTGAATGAATTATAGAACCACTCAGGAATAGAAGAGGAAAGTCAGAACTCAAAAGTAAAATCTACCAAGATGCATAAAGAAAGAGAAGCCAAGAACCACAGATATCAAAACTCAATTTTGAACGTTTTAGATGATAGATGGATTTACTAATCCTTATCGTTTCTGTCATTGCCACCGTACATCCTTATATATATATATATATATGTATGTATATATATATATGTATGTATATAGCGTGTATCAATAATCTCAGTATCAATTGCAGTTTTCACAGGTGAAAAACCTTCATCTACCTACATTTCTCAGAGCCTTTTCATGAAAATTACTTTTTTTTTTTTTTCTTCCTTTTTCATCTTAATCTTCCTAAACTTTGCTAATCTCGGTTTTTTTCCCTATGAAATTGTCGGTTTTCCTTTGGTTTTGAACGCAAAAATATATTCAAGATCAGTTAAATGTGTCATTTTTTTACAGCCATAATTTTATCGTTAATAGTCCTGAGTGAAGAGAGAGTAGTAGTAGTAGTAGTAGTAGTAGTAGTAGTAATAATAATAGTGGTACAATAAAGAGAACTTTTTTCCAAATGGTACAATCTTTGTAATTGCGTGTTTATATCGTCGTATTGTAATTCTTCTTATCTTTTAGGTCAAATGTTTGCTTACTATTGTTTCTTTTATTGCTATTATTATTGTTGTTGTTATCATTTTATACGTCACTTTATCCGAATAACAAGCAGCCACTCAATAAATCAAAAATGAACTAAACACGCACAGATCTAAACAACAGCACCACCACCACCACCACAACCACTACGATCATCTTAAACCAATTATAAATTTACTCACTTGAAAGACAAACAATTTAAAGTTGAAAAGATTTGTTACCGATAGCAAAACATGTCACAGCAAAGGCATCACTACTGCGACCCTCCAAAGACTCACCGTTTTCAGTCTTTTACAGTGTAATACTGGCAACAACAACACTAATCTTGGCTCTATTTTTTTTTTTCTTCAAATGGGTTTTTTTTCCGTGTTTTTCTCTTTTTTTTTTTTCCTGTGTACGTCGTTTTTTTGCTACTGTAACTCCGAATAATTAACTTTCAATGGTTTGCATATTAGATTAAACTTGAAAATAGAAAAAACACAAAATGTGTCAAAAAAAAAAAGATGCCAGTCGATCATGAGTCAAGGCTTTGCAAAGTGTATTGCTTGCCAATGCTGTGCCATCTTGGTAAACTGACAAGACACGTATGACTCATATCTGATGCCTGAAACACAATAATACATCCCATGGAAACTTTCCGCTTTGACACATTCTTACAAGAAGCATTTTTTTTTTTTTTTTTTAATTAATCAAAAAAAGACAACTTAGCTCGCTAAATAACCTCTGTGCCAAGAAAACAGCAGCAGCTAAGGTAAACGCTGAAATAGTATTTTTGTAATGCCCTTATGGACGTACTTTAATGATAAAAGATCTGTTCTTCATGCAGAGTTTATGCTGCTGCGTCTACTTAACGTTTTGCAGGAATGTCCCTCACGTGTTTTTTGTAGAGTGCTACCACTGGGTAAAAGACAACGGGGCACACCCATACCTTCTTCATATCACGTTAAATATTAAAAGCTGTTTTTGCAACCTATCTAATGGTATATTCTGTGGCATGGTTCAAGTTTCTGCAGTAACGGAAGTCTTTGGTGAAGATGGCAATGAAAACAGCACATCACAATAACACACACACACACACATATATGTATAACGATTAAACGTTTATTTATAAAACACACAAGATGTATCTTTTTGTATAAATATATATAAAAAAAAAAGGGATAAATTGCAAGGGAGAGAGAGAGAGAGACGGAAAAGAGAAGGATAGATTCCATCATTGCTGTTCTGAAGCAGGTTCTGAAGCAGGCTCTGAAGCAGGCATTCTGATTCTGCCACTGGCTCGGCCTCACCGCTGTTAGCCCCCTCTTCTGCTTCCTCTTCCTCTTCCTCAGGTTTGTTGTAAACTGGTTTTTCCATAGCAATATCAACAATCAATGGTCTATCTTTGAAATGCACACCGTTGAAATTTCCAATTTTCTCCTCAATGGAGGATTTTTTCCCCTCTTCAACAGGTGGAGCATCAGGGCTCAAGCTAGGAAACTTCACAAACGCCATCCCTCTGTTGGCATACTTGTCATACACAATCTTGTTTGTTCTCAAATCTTTCATTCTTCTCAATGGCATCACAATGTTTTCCACCTCGGTATCAAAAAACTCTGCCAACTCCTCTCTTGTGGTTCTGAAAGGAATGTTTCTCACAAACAACGTGTCCTGCGATTTGGCACGCGATTTAGGGTGCTGGCCCTCAGCGGTGTTGTCTTGATCAGCAGTATCAGGAGATCTCCGATGTGAAGAAACAATCACAAAATTGCTGGATCCGCCTCTTCCGCCTCTTCCGCCTCTGCCACCTCTGTGGTTTCCTCTTCCATTGCCTCTGCCCCTATAATTGCCTCTTCCGTTGCCTCTATAAGACCCTTTGTTAGATTTTTGTTCAGAAGAATCTTCTTTACTGATTTTAGCTGAGGTTGGTTCTTCAGTTGGACTTGTGGTGGTAGTGGTCTCAGAAACAGTCGTTTCTTCTGGTTTGGTGTTTTCAGGTACAGTAGTTTCAGACATTATTTTTCAGTTTATCTATAAAGTTTTGCTAATTGTATACACTGGAGTTGCTATAATTGCGTGGTTGTGTTCTCCCGTTATTTCAAATTCAAAAAGGATGTTACAATCTCAACCTCATGATCAAGAAAACCCACGCAAGATCATTAGTCAAACTCATGTTCCTAAATTCGAGAGTTATTTTTGGTGGAACTTGACTATATCTGATTTTTTTCTTTTCTCCTCACAATTCAAATCTGTAATCTTTTTTTGCCCCTCTTCCCTCCGCCCCTTTCTTTCTTTCCCCTTCTTCGGTCTCGGACTTTTGCATATTTTTTAAAGCTCAAAATATTTTAACTTGTAGCCCGACATCGGACTTCAGAGCACCACCCAAGAAGAAACATCTTAATTCTTGTGTCTGTGTTAAAACCGTCTTTTACAATTATTTACCTGACAATTATACATATTAAAAAAAAAATCAATCTTTTAAGGCACACTCACTCATTGTTCATGCTGGCTTCTCTTTCCAACCTCTCCTCAATCTCCCTCAATTCTTGCTCTCTTTTCAAAAGTTCCTGTCTTTTCAATTGTAACTCCTGTTGCACTCTTTCTTCAAAAGCTTTTAGTCTTTCTTCCTCAAGTTTAATCTGTTCTTCTTTTGCTAGATAGTTATCGCCTGCAGCATCAGCAGCAGTAGCATGATTGCTTTTGGGTTCGTTTGCGTATTCGTGAGTTCCGTCACCATGCAGGTCCGTTGCTGAAGAAGCGGAGGTAGATGCGGCTTTTTCTTTAGTATAACCAGCAACAGAACGCGATCCCGAATGATAGGTATTGTTATGTGATCCAGTATGACTGTTCCCAGAAAGGGTCTCTGTTCTGTAATTTTCGTACAAAATTTGATGCGTGTGTTCTTTGAAATCGTTCAAATGCGAAATCAGCAATGTGTTTCTCAAAACAACAAAATCAGAAACATTGGCATCCTCCACATCAATGACCCCCCACGGATACTTTCTTGCTCTTATTTGTTCGCCATTGGCCCCCGTGTACAATTCGTTAGATCCAATGATTGAAAAAGGTAATAAAGACTTTAGGTACAAGTTTGTTTCGTAATCTTCTTCACTGATTTCATCTTCATTGACGTTATCCAAAAAATTAAAGATCGGTAAGTCGTAATAATTGATATCATCAATGATCATTTTCTTGTTTGACTTCAGTTCTTCCACCGTCAAAGAGTCAGCTTTACTGATAACAGGAACGATGTTACACAAATCACCAATTTTTTGCATAAACAAAATATCAAACTCTTTTAACCCATGCCCGGTTGGCTCAATGAAATAAAGCAACACATGCACTCTTCCATCTTTGAATCTGGGATTTCTCTTCACCCTGCTTTCTTCAAGTAAAATCTCATCGTACTGGTGCTTGATGTAATCACTGATAATATCGAAATTGTTGGTGTTGTCTATGGAACTGCCAAACCCAGGAGTGTCAATGATGTTCAATTGAATCTTCACACCTTCGTCGTCTTCCAATTCCACCATCTCATGTCTCAGATCCACAGGAACTTGTTGTTGAATCTCGTTCCCGGCAGAAATGTATTTGCTGTTTTGTTTCAAAGATGCCCCACTGCATTCAACAACATTTTGTCCACAAAGTGTGTTGATAAAAGTGCTTCTCCCACTCCCACTAGGCCCAATCACCATAATGGTGAAATTGATACCTCTTTTCAACTGTTTTCTCTTTCTAAGATTGGCTGAAGCTTCAATGATTCCGTTCATATATTTTGTGTTTTGATCTGTGTTTTGGGATGCTTCTTCTGAGCTGTTTTTTCGATGTTCAACTCACTTTTCTCTAATCGACCTTTTTAACCCTTCTTATCTCAACACCTTGAATAAAAAATTCATTTCCAACACCAAATCATCTAAAAATAAATCAAGTGGGTTTTCAAACGATTATTATTTAGACATAGAGTAACTCGTGTTTTTAATTATGATGTTTACCTAATGCTGAAAAATACACAACGCACAGGAGAAATATCCTGCAGGAAAAATACATTTCCTATTTGGGACAAAGTGCATCGAAACATACCAAGGCAGGTGAAAAAAAAGCACGTTATTACCCGACTGAAGTACATTTGTTTTTCACGTGATAAATAATACAGCATGAAGTATTATTTATCACGTGAAAAAGTTTATTGAACCTATGAGTCAATTTCGATGCAATCTGATGAAATCTGTGAGTCGAGTTGGAGAAAAAAAAACATCGAACAAACTGTGAAAAAAAATTAATCAGTCATTTAAGCGATGTGATATAAAATTTGGGACTAAATCTGTTAAAGTTGTTTCATTCAATCATGGTTTGATTATTTTATGTAGTTCAAATTATCAATTGACAGACTGTATATGGCCTTCTGCTTCAAAATAGCAGAGTCGGAAAATCTAAAAGCGCCCAAAGCAAATTACAAATAACAATAATGAGTCAAACTAGAGTTGTTTTGATTGATAATTACGATTCCTTCACGTGGAACATTTACGAATACCTGTGCCAAGAAGGTGCAGAAGTGCTAGTGTACAGAAATGACAAAATCACACTGCAGGAAATCGAAGATTTAAAGCCAGACATCTTGTTGATCTCTCCGGGTCCAGGTCACCCAATCACCGACAGTGGTGTTTCTTGTGAGGCCATCAAGTATTTCATTGGGAAAATTCCTATTTTTGGTGTCTGTATGGGTGAAGAATGTATGATCCAGACGTTTGGTGGGGAAATCAAATATGCAGGTGAAATCATCCATGGGAAAACCTCGGCAATCACCCATGACGGGAAAGGTGTTTTCGAAAACGTTCCACAAGGTGTTTTGGCCACAAGATACCATTCTTTGGCTGCAGATTTGCAAACTTTGCCTGAATGCTTTGAAGTCACCGCCAACACCATTGATTCCAATGTTATCATGGGGATCAGACACAAAAAGTACACTGTGGAAGGTGTGCAGTTCCACCCAGAATCTATTTTGACTGAGGAGGGACATCTAATGATCAGAAATATTTTGAACATGAAAGGTTTTACCACTTGGGAGGAACTTGAAAAACAGAAAAAGTTAACAGGAACTAAACCGAATGCAAAAGGGCCTTCCATCTTGGACACCATTTATGCCAAGAGAAGAGAAGATTACGCCGAACTAAGCAAGACTCCAGGTCAAACTTTTGAAGACTTGCAATCGCTATACGATCACGGATTAGCTCCTTCCTGCAAAGATTTTTACAAAACTTTGACAAGCAGTGATAAATCACACAGCGTTCTTGCTGAAATCAAAAGAGCTTCTCCTTCGAAGGGAGACATTGATATCTCTGTGAATGCTATTGAGCAAGGTTTGAAATATGCTCAAGCAGGAGCTTCTGCAATTTCCATTTTGACCGAACCAAAATGGTTTAAAGGTTCTTTGCAAGATTTGATCAATGTTCGTAAATATTTGGATTTGAAAATGGGACAAGAAAATAGACCTTGTGTTTTGAGAAAAGAGTTCATCTTTAACAAATATCAAATTTTAGAAAGTAGACTAGCGGGCGCAGACACTGTGTTGTTGATTGTGAAAATGTTGGACCAAGCTTTATTGAAAGAATTGTACGACTACTCACGCCAATTGAACATGGAACCTTTGGTTGAAGTCAGCAGCAAAGAAGAATTAGATAGAGCTTTGGAAATCCAGGCCAAAGTCATTGGGGTGAATAACAGAGATTTACACTCATTCAATGTTGATATGAACACCACCACGAACTTGGTTGCACACATTCCAAAGGGAACCGTTTTGGTTGCGTTGTCCGGGATTTTGAAACCTGAAGATGCTAACACTTTCAAATCTAGCGGCGTTCAAGGATTCTTGGTTGGTGAAGGTTTGATGAGATCAAACAATGTCAAAGAATTCATTCATGAATTGTGTAAATGATATACGCAGTATATAGAACTTTACTAAAGAGTGTACAGCGATAGAAAACAGCAAATTAAAACATTTTAATTAAAAAAAAAAAAAAAATCGAAATGAAGATGGATAAAAAATTTAATAGAGAGCAGTTAATTTTTTTTTTTGGGTGGACAAAAAAATTGAGCAGAGCAAACAGAAGCTTATTGTTTTTTATTGAAACCGGTCAAAAATTTAGGGTTGACATTAAATTTCATGCCTTGGAATTGGTTGTCTGTGGTTGCATGTTCTTCCACTTCCAAGAATCCAACATCGCACAGTTTTGGCCAGTTGACATATTGCATCCCGTTTTTCATAATGTATTTAAGCGAGAACGCAATGGAAGCCAAAGAACCAAAAAAGAAACTCAGGTTTTGCAAAGATTTAAAACTCGAGTTTCTTGGGAACAGCACGGTAGCAACAAAGACAAGAACACTGAAATAAATCACACTTGGTACAACTTGGATGTACGATGGTCTTCTATCACTAAATGGATTTTGAACAGCATCGGTAAAAGGTTTGAAGTTCCCTAAAAACAAATCGTACCCGTCTTGTCTTGGTCCGTCTGTCAAATTGTTTTGATAATATCTGGAAATGGAATTTTTCAAATCTTGCAAAGCACCCGCATACGTTCTTTTACCTGTTCTTGTGAAGTCTGTTTTCAAAGCACCAGTTCCAGAATAAGCACAGGAAACGGAATCTGCATTGTCGGCCCAAAAATTTTGAAACTCAAATAGCAAGTCTGGGTTCTCTTTGTTCCAACTCATATAAGCAGGTTTCTCATTGACATTGGATTCCAAGATTTTTTCGTGAGAAACAACGTCACTAAACTCTAACTGGTTTTGTAAGACCCAAGATGCTAAAACACTCTGGACAACATTGGTTCTGTCCAAGCAGTCCATACAGTTGGTTCTAACAACAGCTGTTTGTTTGCTGATTAGCTTATTTTCACTCATTTGATAGTGAAAGTAGTTGTTGCTGTGCAATCCTAGTTTGACCAATTCGTCAATTAACAAATGGACTCTGTGCCATTGCATTTTTCTACATTCGTGATGGAAATCAAAGTAAATGTAGTGCAGTTTTGGATTGTTCAAAAATTTCACAGCATCTTCGTACCCCTTTTTCACTGGCATTTCGTAACCCTTTTGATTGACCAAGTTGACCAGATAGTTTTCACCATACAAATCCACTTGCTGATCAAAATGTTTTTTTGTGTGTTCCATAGAAACCGAGTCATTGACAAACAATTGAGGTTTGTATTTCAGGTTGTTCACTTCACACCATTGAACTGGAACAGATCCTCTTGTTTGCAAAAACGAATAGTATTGGTTGTTATCAACCACCAAGATTTGCTCAGTTTCATTAAAGTTCCCGACATTACCAAACTCATCAACACCTCTTCTGAAATATCTGGTTCCCGCTCTGTAAACGGATCTTCTTGTAATCAAACCCAATTTGATCGAGTGGTTGTTGTAAGTGGAATCAACAAATTTAGAGTACCCATAAATAATAGGTGTCACAAAACTTGCATATGCTGGTTGAGAAGCGCTCAATTCCCTCAGATTCTTAGTGACATAATAGTTCCAGAAAAACCTTTTGTCACATTTGTCAAATGGGAACTCTCCATTTTTGGTATTAGACAACTTTTCGTCATATTGTCTTTGAGAAGAATTGGTCAAATCATAAGTAGGAGAAAAGTACAAGGTCGCCTTGGATAGATGGTCGTTTAGCAATTTCAAGTATTGAGATTCTTCCTTGGTTGGCAAAATTTGTTTGTTTATTGGAATGATCTTGAAATCGGTGATTTTGTGAACTTCATGACTAACAGAGTCAAATGAGCGAATGGTTCCTGTTTGTTCTGTTTTGGTTGCAATGATAATGTACTTGTTGATTTTCAATTCAATGCACCCAATCATACATGCAAAATTTTCAGCATTGGCATTAGTTGGATATTTCTGATCAGTACTAAACAAGCCTGAACTTGAATAATACTTGGAAGAGAAAGACAACACTGTATCATTCTTCTTAATGAAGATCCCATCTTTGGTTTCTGCTATTTGGAAGGACATTTTGTGGGATGATCTCTTCTGAGGCCTGTACGTGGTCAAAGGTTGGTTTTTCTTTTTCAAAGGAGCAGAGCTAATGAGAGCTCAGTTGAAATAAAAATAGTGTAACCAAAGCCTCTGATTGTAATCTACACTATCATAATAAACAGCGGTCTTCACCTTTTTTTTTTTTTTTTAGTGACTTTATATAACATCTATCGAAATTTCCCTCTGTCGTCGTCGTCGTGATGGACGGACGATGCCATTTCTGCGACGTAATATGCGACGCTAACTTAACTGAGTCACATGCTCAAACATTTAAGTAAGTAACTTGCGTTGATTGCTTTCATGAAAAGTATATCTACAGACTGATTTTGATGATATTGTTCAATTGATCAAGTTATGGGTAGTTGTCTTTAGATCATTGCCATTTGTTGGATACAATTACCCTTCTACTTGGTTTGAAGTTTCTTCCTTCCTGTGATATTAAAATTATCTTTCAAACTGTTCGATTTAATGATAAACGTTCTTATCACGTGATAATTCTTCTAAATTTATCGGAAACAATCGAAAGCTTTGAAAAATTCATTACCACAGTATAAAATTAAATGTCAACCGTTCCTTTTTTCGCATACAGCAGATGGCCGAACTTAAAGGGGTTTTAACCAGCAAGGGTTTGAACATTTCAGGTGCCTTTGATCAAGAGCTTATCTGATATGATTATTTTCATGAGTCCTTCTTATTATCATAAGTTTTTTAAAAATGCTGCATAATTTACCTTCAAAATTGGCTAACCTAGTTGATCAGTCAATTATCTTAGAGGGACCTGCTCAGAAAAAACTCAAACGAAGACCATAAACAACGTTTGTTTGAATTACTACTTCACTTTTTTGCTTGAAAATTTCTTTAAGCACCAAAGTATAAAAATTGCCCAGAATTTGCTAATAGAGGACTATTGTATTGCCTATAATATCACATCCTTGACAAAACTTGACAAAACTCAACAAATATTCATAACAGAGACCTAACAGCCATCCGCAATGGACTTTAGAAGCAAAAAACAACCAACAAGCAAGCTGCACAATGTTCAAAAAATCAACGGTCTAGATGAGAAAGTTGAAAACCCTACTATAAGAATTGCAGTCTTGGGTGGGAAAGGCACAGGGAAGTCTTCTTTTATTAGTCGATTGACTGTCAACTTGGTTCCAGAAGTGCACTATCCAACATTGAAACAGAATAACTGGCTATTGCAGTTTGTGCCAGAAAAATCACGCATATCCAGATGTCTATTAGATGAGCATTGGCATGAAAGAATGGGACACGATATCCATAATGTTAATTTGGTAGATGGGTGCATATATCCGTCTCCAAATTTGTCTCAGCATTTGCTTTTGTCCAAGAACTTGTTTCAAAATGCAACAAACGATTTCATCAGATTTAGACAAAACTATGTCACTGCTTTGTCTGGGTCCAATTCTCTGTCTGCACAAACTTCTTCTTCAAGTGTGAAAGCCAGTTCCTCAAATAACAACAAATACATCAATACATTGCCGGAATCTGCATACACAGAGTTAAACATTTTGAAAGATAAACAGGAAAACATATACTACAAATATGTCACTGGGAAAGTCGCGTTGGCTGAAAATAATGCTGCAAAACATAATTATTATCTGTACCAATATGACAACAGTGACTCTACAAATGCATACAATTCCAGCCATGACTTTGAGGATGACGACGATGAGGACAATCTATATGCAGATGGTGACAAAATTCGTGTTACAGAAAAAGATCTTTTGGAGCTCAAAAAAATCAGTACTCTTCCTCTAAGTAGTATAAGCACGGAAGATGAAACACTTACTCAAAGAAACAACAGCAATAATACTTTATCAGCAATCCCATCTCAGGGGAATCCTACATTTTCTGTTGCTGGTCATGACACTTTGACGGTGTTGAAAACTATCAAGGAACAGAATCAAATGAAACTACCACTCATGTACAAACCTCCTGCCATATCACCAATGTTGATTGACATTATCGACACCCCTCCTTTTGATCCTGAGATGGTGGTGCCATTTTTGGAAGTATCTCTATTTAGAAACATTGGAAGTGATTATTTGCATAATTTGGCCAAAGATCCAAGAAGACCAGTGTCTACGAGATCAATGTTGACCGCCTCGGGAGCAAATGAGTTGAATGGGAACGTGGATTGTTACATTCTGATGTACTCATGCTATCCAGAGACAATAGAACCACCACAATATGACGATTTGGAAGATTCCATTGGTGCACATGGTTCGACTGTAAGCGCAAACACGAAAAAATCTTCAACTTCAAATGAAAACGATGACCAAATAATGTTGCTAGAAAACATTAGAGAGTCAATAGAGGAAGCTTGGGAAGAGTTTCACACTTACAAGCAGAATTGGGAAGAAGGACAAGAAGGCGATGTTTACTCTGTCATGTACAATTTGAAAAAATTATGGAGTTCAAAACCTGAAAAAACAAGAAGATCATCGTCAACAACTTCAGAAAAGGGGCAAAATACCAACAACAAGCCACTAAAGAAAAAAAAATTCAGATCTTTTGACGACCCATTGGCTCCACCACCTTTCATTATTGTGGCAACTCATACCGCGTGTGAATTGACTTCACCAGTGCTTTTGCAAAGGGGGAAAGATTTGGCAACTGAATGGGGGTGCTCTTTTGTGGCTATAGACAACTATGTGGACTATAACGTCGAAGAGGCATTGTCCCTTGCTATCAGGGAAGTTGTTGAAAAAAAAAAACTGAATAAAAGCAAAATGAAATAAAATTTCAGTCGGTAACCATTTTTATGCCTACACAGAAAGTAACTTTATAGCTTGCTGACTGTAACACTTCCATCTGCAAATCCCAAAACAATCCAATTGTTTTGTAGCATATAATTGATTCTTTTCATTGCGAGTGGACTGACGGCAGCCTCTCTTAATTTTTGAGTTGGTACAATATCAGATGATGAGTTTGAATTGTTGGAATCAATATGGTTTTTCTCGCCTATGATTATGAGACAATCTTCAATGCTTACGTTGTTAGACTTTTTAGACTCACTGAAATCACCTGAGCCAGCTGTGTCTATGTTTCCGGTTGGATCCAAAGACACCGGTATAACGTTACTTTTGGATTTCTGCAATGTGTTTATTACCGTATCGTGCTTAGCATCATAAAAATAGTAAGTGTTTGTTTCCCATGTAGTGAACCCTATTAAGTTCTGAGATTCATATATATCTGCACGTACACCCGTTACACTTAGTTCTTTTTGAGCGAAATCGTGTGAGCCAGCGCTTTCTTCGATTCTAATCTTTCTACAGTTTCCGCTTTTCAAGTTGTATTCATATAAGCTGCTGCTTTTTGCTTGACCGAAATACAATGAGGTGTCTGAACATGACATTGACAAAACTGGTTGGCCAGAATGAGTGCTTTTTTCAAGTGGAATTTCGAGGTACTGGTTGCTATTGGTGTACACTGAATCACGTTCAATCAGAACACAAGATCCGTTTTCATAGCCAACACTTATATATCTAGAGTCTTTTGTCGCACATATGCACATCACTATGCCTCTCTTGACATTGTCACCGAACTTGTTATTTTTCACTATCCTTTTCAAGGTCTTGATGCGTGGGTTGATCTCATATACATCGATTCCCTCTGTGTCTTCAGTATTACAACACCAAACTTGGTAAGACCCTTTGCTGTTTTCTTTCGTCTCACAAGGAATCACCACAACATTACTAAAATTCAAAGTGTTGATTGGCATTTCCCACAATAGCTCAGGTTTTGTCAAGTTCTTCGTCTGTTTTTGTGACTGGAATGATGTGATATCATAAAATCTCAGGCAGTGATCCTTGGAGTGAACATACAACAATACATTTTCTGCACCGTCGTTCAAAACACCAATCCCTATTATGCAAATTCGAGATGCTGTCGACTCACAAATTGACCATGATCGTACAAGTTTTCTTTTTGGTAGATCCCATTCGCAAATTGTACCTTGCTCATCAGCTGTATAAAGCTCTGAACATTTGCTTACCGAGCTGTTTTTTTGGTAAACGGCTAGTGCTTTGACTGACGATGAGTGATGACGAAGTGTAAACTGCTCCACTTGCAACATGTTTTGTGCTGCGGGAAGTTGTTGTTTTTTTTTTTTTTCAATGTACTGAGGAAAATGGTTGTCGCATCACTTCAAAGCAAACCGTTTTTATTCACAGAGACGCGATGTCGAAGCCCCCCTCTCTAGTCGCGTTTTTTCACATAGATGTAATCACCATAAAATATGTAAGGCGCTTTTCTTTAGGCTGTGAGGCAATTTTGTCTATATGCTTACTGAACAAGCTGATTTATTAGTGATTCTTATAATGAACACAGTTTACTGCAAGTACAAAGCAAACCTTGAAAGAAGAGACAACTTTAAGAACATAAAGATCTAAATATATAAGAATGTATATATTGGCCACCATAGGTCACAAGAAACCAGTCTCCTCTAATGTGATGCATAAAGAATTAAAAACGTAAAGACAGCTACCCAAACAAAAACTTTAAATTTAATATCTTCTTTTCACCGAGCCAGCTCTTTTCAACTTATTTGGAAGTGGGTTTTCAGAAGGCACCGTGTCGTTGTAATCTTCGAAACTAGAAGATATTTTTCTGACCCCACCAGTATTCTTTGTTAGCCCAGGTAAACTTGAGCTCTTGCCAGAGTTGCCGCCTGTGCTTAAGTTGTTATTAAGCGACGAATGTCTGCTACCTCCCCGACTATTCGAAGGAAACCTTGCAGTACTATTTTGGAATGGCGATATTGGTCTACTACTAGAAGAGGTGGCCGTATTGTTCGTGTTGCTAACAGAAGCAAGCCAAGAGGCTCTTTTTTCCTTGGTAGACATGTTGTTGAAGTTGAGTTGACCATTTGATGGGTGTGAATGCTGGGTGGATGGTGTGTTGCTAAATGAAAGCTTGCCGTTGCGTAAATCTTCATGATTTAAAGTTTGGTCATCTAGCAGTAAAGAAGAGGTATCAGAAGCGTCAGAATCAGCGACATATGTGCCCAGGCTTCCATAGAAACTGCTATTTCTTTTACTTTTACGATTCGCATTGGATGAATTAAGTGCATTTCCTGAATTATGTCTTGAAGGGACATTCTTAGAGATATGATCAGGAGCTTTGGTGATGCCAAAAGCCGACTTGGTTGGGGTAGATGTTAGAATGCTTTCAGTGTTTTTGATAGCAAGGCTCCTTTCTTTTTGCTGCATTTCCAAAGCTTCCATTTTTTTCAACTCCAAGGTGAAACTTCCATCAACTAAATTATGTTTTTGTTTGAAATCGTCAGGAAGGTTCATATCTATAAGTTCAGCATACTCGAAGGCCATTTCTTTGCTCTTTGCATATAGGTTTGCTAAGTTCTCACTATTCAAATAATCGATTTTCAATTCCTCCATTTCTTTGTTCAGAGTTGATAATTCAACTTTGTTCATGCTGTTTATGCTATCTACTTGAGATGTAAGTTCACCAAAGGATTTTTCCCATTTTGAGTCCAAATCCGACAAATTTTGAAACTTATCGCTCAATATCTTCTTGTAACTCATTTTTATTTCAAATATTTCAGATTGCATTTCTTCTATTTGACTTTCGTAGCGCTGCTTATATCTTGCTTGTGCGTCTTGTAAAGCTTGATACTGTGTGTGACTCATCTGTAGCTGTTCCTCCAAGTTTTGCTTGCTTGCGGTGTCGTTGCTCAATTGCTTGTTCAAATTCTCGTTTTCGGAACAAGTCTTGTCTAATTTTTGCCTCATCTCTTCCAATTGAGTTTCCATTTCTTTTGCCTTCCGATTTTTCCTTTCGTACAATGCACTCAAGTTCCCGTTTTCAAGCTTTAACTTGTTGATGGTATCAACGTTTTTTGATTCTTTAAGACTAGCTTCTTCCAGTCTCGTCAACAAGTTGTTTGACTGATAAGTTAGCTGAAGATTTGTGTTTGTCAAAGTGTCGATTTTTTGATGCAATGATTCTATCACCTTTGAAGATTTAGACTGACTAGAAGAAAAAGAATCCTCAATAGATGTTCCATCGATACTGTCAGCTAAACTGGATTTGTACTTTTGCCTTGTGGGCGATTGCTTGTCTAGGTTGGCAATGAAGGTACCATGCTGAATATCAAATTTAGGTTGAGTGCGTGAAGGGCTATCCTGGCTTCGCAAATCATGCAAAGAAGCACCGTTTATTTTTGGTGGTGGTGTTGGACTGTCCATTAGATCTTATATTCTAGAAAATGAATGTGCTAATCTCTTTGCAAGCAAAAAAAAACAACAAAAAAACGCCAACTATATAATGAAAACTGCTATTTTGGTGTAAAGGCTCTCTAAGAATTTGTGGTAATTCGAAGTAGTGCAACGCTTTGATACTTAGATGTCAAATCAAAAATCAAACCTTCCAGACTCTCTACAGAACGCACGCAATTGTTCCTGGCTTGATATGGTCTGTTCAGTTATGGCTATTATTTAAACTGTTACATTTAATTATATACATAAATCACAAAAACCCGATCTTCACTATACAAGCTTGATTTGTAACTGGCAGTGAAGAGAAAAGCCAAAGATTGCAAAAAAAAAAAATAAAAGTGAAGAAAAAAGAACCTGAAAAACCATTGTTAGCAATATTCATCGCGTCGCAAAAAAAGTTTGAGTAAAAAATGGTAATTTCATGGTACAAACTCTAGTCACATGACTTTATATTTGGCGGAAGGCTTTAAGCAAAATCTCTGTAAGACCTGGGAGGGAAATTGATCGATATTCTATCACTATATTCAATTAAAGATGTCAAGACACACATTCATAAGCCAGTTCTACACATGTTATTACAAACCGCCAAAAGGATTCATACCGTTCATCCCTCCAAACGGCATGCCTCCGGCACCACCAAATGGATTCATACCACCTGGGCCACCCATGCCGGGGAAACCCGGCATATTAGGCATGCTGGGGAAACCTTGCGTTCCGTTGGGTCCGCCAAACTGCTGCATCATATCTTGGTACATTTTCGGGTTTTGTTGTTTTAGCATTTGCATCTTTTGTTGCATCATTTGGGGAGACATGTTTCTTCCCAACCCGTTGGCTGCCATCAGGTCTTCCTGATGTAGTTTTCTCTGGGCATTGGAGTTCATCATGGAACCCATCTGATGGAATTGCTGGATCAAACCTTCTACTTCGCCCACACTGGTCCCAGACCCTCTGGCCACTCTGGCTATTCTGCTAGGTTCCTTGAAAAATATCGACCCATCACTATTCAATTCTTTTTTGGTCATACTGTCCATAATGTAGAACAGAGTTTTGAACATTTGATTTGTGCTCTGCATTAGTTGCTCACTATTTCCTCCCATCATCTCGGAAAGACCAGGGATCGCTTGCGTCATCTTGGCCATGGATCCCATTCTGGACACCATTTCCATTTGTTTTCTGAAATCAAGTAATGTTAATTTACCTTGTCTCATGTTTTCTTGCACCTCTTGTGCAACTTTGTCGTGTTTAACAGATTCCATCATATCTTTCAAAGAATCAATGTCGCCTAAACCTAGCATTTTCTTAATGAATGACTGTGGAGAAAATTTTTCAAAATCGTGAATATGTTCACCTGTACCAATAAAAGAAATTGGTGTTTGAGAAGCAGCAACCGCAGAAATAGCACCACCACCTTTGGCATGACCATCCATCTTGGTCAAAATGATGGACCCAAAATCACTGGACTCCTTAAAAGCTTTAGCTTGTTGCTCAGCCACTTGCCCAATACTCGCGTCCAAAACCATCAACGTTTGATTAGGTTTCACAGCATTGGAAATTTCAATCATTTCTTCAAACAAAGATTCTTCTTGCTGATGTCTACCAGATGTGTCTACAATAATGATCTCAAATTTTTCCTTCTTGAACTTTGCGACACCCTCCATAGCCACTTTCACTGGACTTGGCTCGGTATATGACCCATAAAAAGGAATGTTGGCTTTGATAGCATTTTGTTTCAATTGATCAAAGGCACCTGCTCTGAAAGTATCAGCACAAACCAACCCAACTTTAAAACCTTTGGATGCGTAATAAACAGCGAGTTTGGTACAAGTGGTGGTCTTACCAGCACCTTGTAGCCCAACAAACATAATGACATTACTGGTTCTTTTTCTCGGCTTGAACTCTTGGATAGTGCTGGATTTACAGTCAATCAAATTGCAAAGCTCGTCAAAAACAGTTTTTTGAATCAAATTTTTTCTTTGTTGCTGGGGAAGAGACGCAGTATCGGTTGAACCGTTTACCAACTTGTTTCTTATACTGTTTCTCAAAGAGGAAACTAGTTTGATGTTAACGTCATTCTGCAACAAAGCAGTAGAGATGGCTTTCAACATGTTGTCTACACTGACCACAAAGTCATCGTTGGAGCTGTTCAGAGCACCGTTAACGGCGTTGGAAATTTTTTTCCCTAAATCTAATAAAACCATGGTGAGGTGTGTGGTTGGTTGTGTTGTGTTGTACTAGCTCCAAATTGTTAAGCATTCATTTATGTCCTTAGATAGGTTCTTATCGTTCATGCCACTTTTGCTTGGTGAGATTTGCACAAATTTTTTCAGAAATGTAAACGCTCATCCCAGAAAATAACCGGGTATCAAAGAGTTTTTAACGCGTCAAGAATTTAAGGTTGCAGTGATTTGGACTGATGAAGTTGGTTGATATAAGATCACGCTGATTGGAACCAAATTTCCAAGAGCTCAAAACATAGCAATAAAAACAGTGCTTTTTGGGGTATGGTACTAATTGATTACATTACTGCTTTTGACACAGAACTAAACTTTGAAGACAGGTCTGACACAACCAAACAATTACTACTCTATCATGTTTTTCCTCAGAAAGAACAAGTTTCCAGGAACAACGAATTTTCTGTCAACAGTTTAGTAAATGGAAGTTTGCTCAAGTTTGGAGGACTATCTCTTTCTAGTGGTAAGTTTTTGGAGCTTCTCCAACTCCCCTCAGACATGCAACACAAGGAGGTGATTGTCGATACCAACGAAAAACTAGCAAACATTGGAATGATTCAAGCTATGTACAACTTCCATAGAGATAACTTCAACTCTATCGAATCTGACTTTGGAAAAGTTGATTCTAGTGGCAGTGCAAATCCATACGACATAATGACTATCAAGCTTTCAAGTTCAAGAGCAATTATTGTATACAACTACCAAACTTCAGTCGGTGATCAAAAAAAACAAAACATCTTTATTGCATTGAGCTGCAAATATGAAACGAATTTACAAATCACTGCTCTTGAAAAGTGCTTGGTGAAATCTATCATTAATTTTCAATTTCTTTATGGTCCTTTCGAGTTATACTATGGAAAAAACATACAGTTTACTCATAAATTAAACGAGTTTTATCTTCCCTATTGGAACAACATAGCTGTGAGACCCAAAAAAGATTTGTTCAAACTTTCCAACTTTCAGCCTGATATGCACAAAGTGTCTGAATTTTCCAACAGTGCTGATCTCAATCACAGTTTATTAAATCAAGTCTGTGCTCAAATCAAAAACACCATTTTTTCAGACCAAGAGTATTATTTGAATATCAAAGATGTTTTGGTTTACCAGTTTAATGAAAAAGAGAGGTCCTATGACGGAAGGATAAGTAATTTTGCTGAAGATAACAAATCAGTAGTGGTCATCAGTAACTGGCTTGAAAATTTCATCGAGCAGAGGAAGGGCTTGAAGTTGGCTAACATGAATGAAAAAAGCTTTTCCGAAACATCTGGTATTTTGAAAGATCAAACATGGTCAAATCAACACAGCGAAGAACCGCTTACCAGTAAATTCATGCACAATATTACACTGCCGTTTCAGTTCGCGTACGATGCAGTTCAAGAAGTTGGTAATATGACTGGCGTGGGAAGTAGCATCTCGATGATTGGCGATTTGATTCCTAGACCATTGGCAGGATACGGTGCTTTGGGGCCTTCTGATGGTGAAACAAATTCTTTGCATCACGATATATCAGAAAATTCAGATGGTGAAGGTGGAGGTGAGGGTACTGAAAATAATGATAACAAACAAGATACTAGCAAAAAAATGCTTAATCGTATCATTGGCGAATATAAACAAGAGACTCAGTTCCTCAAATACTTTCTCGACACAAGATTCTCTTGTTATCTTCAATTTGGCTCATACAGTGAAAGAAGATTCAATATATTACTTTGGGAGTATCAAGATATTTATTGTGTATTTATCGTGGAGCCAGAGTTTGATATCATTTATGAGGATGAGTTTTTAGAGATTTTAAACGATAAGTTTGTTGACATTTTTGATCGATTTAACGAAGATAAAGACATTTTGCCACAACAGCACGATTTTAGCTATTGTTTGCAAAATTTTCAAACGAACAAGATATTTACATCTATGCCGAACGACTACTCGTGCTTGAAAGCTTCTTACGAAGAATCGCTGCTCAAAAAATCAAAATTGTCACAAGATGCACCTTTGAAAAAAAGCTCTAGTTTGTGGGGACTGGGCTCTATTTTTGGTATGAATGCAGCTGCCAACAAAAATGCGGATCATTCTATTTCTGACAGGCTTGAAACTGAACAGAAGAAAGTTATTGACAACAATGCACCTATAACTCACAATGTGTTTTACAACATCGATGAATCTGAATTCGACTCACTAAACATTTTTTTGTGGTCTACTCTTTCACAGTGTCAGAGACAAACAACATATGAAAAAATTACTAAACTGGAAAATGGCATTTTGTGTTATGTCAGCTATAAAAAAGGCGAGTACTTGCTACTGGTTCTAAAAAATTGGCTGTTGCAGCCATCGAAGAACAAAGTGAAAAACTGTTATAAACGTAATGACAATTTCAAAATGCATTCACACTATCCTTATTTGAAAATGATGAAAAGCATGGGTCCCGATGTCATTGATTGGTGGTTGACAAACGAAGATACTTATTTTTCAGCCGAAAAGTGAGACATCTTTATGGGTTAAAAAAAATGTTTGAGACGTTACTTTTGAGACTTTTACATATATTTGTCTTTATAATTATATCATCTATTCGAATTGCTTTTAAATCAAGTCCTCAAACATCAAAAGCATCGCCTGTTATCAGATCATTAAGTAAAATGAATGCTGTTCGGTTTTTCATATTTTGAGCTGGGCATTGTGTTATATTTTTAGCCGCAGCAGAGTTTTGTTGGTTTTGTATCAGCTTCTTTGATTTTTTGGCAGTCTTTTTAGTTATGTGATATTCATGGCTTGTCGGTTTTATAATTTTTGCCATTGACTGTTTTCTAATTTTTGCAAGTTGATCTCTGATCTGCAAAAGCTCGATGCTTTCATTACTTTTTTGAGAGCTTGAATACAGTGTGTAACTTTTATTATATGTGTCAAATATAGGGTTAGCAGAAGAATCGACAGACGTTGTATTCTGTTTTTCTGACATTGCTTGTCCAGGGCTTTCTAGAGAAACACTGTCGGTGTAGTGTTTAAAGTCAAACAACTCATTTAAAGAGTCAATTTGATACAAGTCAGAGAATGAATTTGGGGTAGATTCCTGCATTTTGGGGCTCATATTTTTCATGTGGATGGGCTGAAGAAAATTTGTGCCTTTTGCGTTAAATTGTACGTTTAATGAAGCTTTTTGAAACATATGACTGATAGTGTTTTGGGTGTGCAGGGAAGTTCTGTTGTGAAAGCTAACTTTTAATTTTTTCTTTTCGATGTTCCACGTCTGAAACGCAAGTGGTTAGGAAGCTTCAAGGCCGCTTTTAAATTATAAGCTTTTTAAATAATAGGCTTTTTTAAATAATCAAACCAGTCAAACCGACTTCCTTTACTTTTTTTTTTTTTCAAATTTACTAAAATGCCTTGTGTAACAAGGGTTCTTGGTGCTCAATTTTGGAATAATTTGATTAGACAAATAAGTTAGATAAAGGTACGGTATTTTTTGCTTAGAGAACTTCGAGACATCGGTGCTATCAAAAATGTGCCATCATCTTATCGTGCCTTTTTGTTCGTCTAATCAAAACTGTGTACGCACTTTTCGTTTGGTATCAAAAATATCAGTCCAGAGGTGATAAACATCAATCGCGATAACCTAAAAGAGAACCGCCTCGAATTTTACAGAATAAAAGCATACCGAAAGCAAAGGTCGTTGTTGAAGTTAATCCCTATAAAAAAAAAAATAGCCAAATTTTATCAACACCACAGAACAATGCCTTGGCATGAAAAACATTTGAAAAATTAAAAAGTTTATCAAAGTGAGCCACAATAGAGCTAGTAACCTTTTTTTTTTTTGGCCTTTTTACTCATCTCAAACATAGAATCTAAAAGTTTCACAAAAGAAAGTAGATCTCCTCAGTGCTCTAAAATGGCACAGTACTCGAAAGGTTTGACTTGATTATCTATCCATTTATCCCTCATATGCCACGTGCAATGTTGAAAAATCCAATCAACAATGCAGTTCAAGCTTGTGGAATATTTCAGTTGTATTCAAGCGCATGCAAATAGCCTCATTCCTTGATTTCACACCTTTTAATCAATTGATTGTGTCATATGAAAATCTAAGAGGCATTGGGCGGCGCTTTTTTAAAAAAAAAACAAAAAAAATCTTGAAAATCTCGGCATTGTTGCATGCCATTAAAGACCAAAATCTTTTGGTTATCTTATTCCCAGATTCTATCACCGGTGCTGATAATATCATTTTTTTTGATAATTACAATTGCACTTTAGGGAACTTTTTTTTTCTTGCCTTGCATCATGACACAAAATCATCTTGTTAATCAGAAACCTGAGCAAAAAAAAAAAAAAAATGATGTCCGTCCGCACAGCTCCGAAGTGTTCGGGTTTGTTTAATCCCGCATGATATAGATAACAAACTTTTTTTTTCTTTGTAAGGGTACTGCGAACAAAAACAGCTCGACACATGAAATTGAAGAGAGAAAAAAAAGAAACAAAATGTGGCTCAAGCGACAGATTTTTTTTATTTTTTTTATTTTTTTTTTTTTTGTGTTTCTCGGAAACCACCACTGTTTTTTCTAAGTCTTATCAACAATAATCTTCTTATCAACTTGAATAGGAAATGAATTATGATTGAAAAGTTAGGCGATGGTTTGAGATTTAATCAAAAAAGATTATAGAAGGTGGACAGTTTATATCATGCACCAACCTGCTATTAAAAAGAGAGACAGCAGAAAAGTTTGCGCAAACTAGCTCCACGTAAGGCATCCGATTAGACCAGCTCTAACAGGTTCAGTAGCACTTGCTTTAGGGGGATGGTTGATGGTTCAAATTTCGAATGTTATTCTTGACACTCTCATTTTTTAAAGAGCTTGCTGGTATCAAATTTTGCTTTCTTCAGATTGTACATGGTTATTCAGTACCTGCACGGACGTCAGCAGGCAGACATTCTCTTCTGACTATACCTGTAGCGCCTACAATGGCAGTAGTCAGAAGAGGATGACTCAACATCATCGTGACAAGCTTAGTAAACTTCACGTGGTGCTCGTTCATTGATCATTTAAAAACTTTAAATGATAATTTGTGAATAAGCTTCAAGGCCCTCAGGATCCAGGTGCCAAACACAGTTCTCACATTTTTATAAACACTTTATTAGTACACCCCCGTCAACTCCTTGAACCCGAGCAAGAGCAAGAATTATGTTACCCGACGTTTACAAAACGACGAATAGAGCTTTAATTCAAAAAACGTCAAAAACGTCAGACAAAAAAAAGTCCCCAGAGTTATTAGGCGAGCTCGTTTATTTATGCCAGGCGATACTTTAACGGTTTTGTAACCAAATGTAGTGGACTAGTGCCAAGTTCAGCTTTGAACTCATCTATCGAACCCCCTCAAACTAAACAAAAAGAACATATAGAACAACACTATATTAAAGATGGATCCGTGGAATACAGTGGAGACCTCCTCTGGTGATTATACCTATGGAAAGGAAAATGCCGAACACAAATATCAGCTGAATGACGATCCTGTGATGAAGGCCATTGATTTGCAAGCTGCAGGGTTTTCCACAAACCTAGACGAATTGAATGGACCGACTTCATCGCTTTTTGATGTTGAGCAAAAACTTGATAGTATAAACTTGAATGAAGATTTTTATTCTGCGGACCCTGAACAAGAACTGTTTCAATTTGACTATTCTAAACTACAGCCTCATCAGTACATTGTATTTCAGGACTATGATATTGTTAATATCTTGAACTTCTTGGTTACATTACCGGACAAGTATCCACACGACATCACCATACCAGCAGTTATCATATACCAGTGTTCTAGGTACATTGACTTGGAATTGAAAAACTCAAACTACTTGACCAACTTTATTGATTTGGTATCACAAAAAATTCAATCTGTAGTCCAACCACCTACGGTAAATACTACTTTCGCCAATCAGTCCGCACATAGTGATGGCAAGTTTGAGAAGAAAAAGCATAATACATCACAACAAAGCAAACCAAAACCTGTTGACGTTGTGAAAAAGTCATATTGGTTGGGTGTTACAAATTTATTATACTTTTATTTCTACAAAGAGCAAAATGCATGGTTTTACAAGAAAAACCCCCTGGTGTTACAAAAAATTATTGATCTTTTAAAATTTCTAGTTGTGCAAGTTTGCGTTTCTATTTATGAAAACATTACAGATGAACTAGTTGAAGAAGTTTTGTTTAGTTACACCTCCATCGGAGAACTTCAAGAAACTCTGTACAAAAGCAAATGGAATATTTTTAACAAAAAGAGCAAAAAAAAGGAGACGAAGGAAAAACCACATACACAAAATCAGGAAGAAAGAAACAGTACTTCAGACAAAGAAGCGTCGGTTGAATCCTCCCAATTGGAGCCACCGTTGAAAAACTCATCATATGATGAAATTTTGAAATACCTGTATCCACCTTCCTTGGAAGAGCAGTTTAAAAGCCCGCTGAAAATATGCCAAATTTATAGTGCTCTAATATACTGTTTAGATCTTCATTCTGTGCACAAGTTGCTTCAACAACAGTGTTTGGCACTATCAGTAAAATGGTTTGCTACTTTTGTGTTCAATAAAATTCTGAAAAACAAATCAAAAACGCTGTGTTGTAGGGCGAAAGCGATGCAGATCAGATTAAATTTAACTATGATTCAAGATTGGATATCGGCAAATAACATTGTGCTAACGAAACCAACAAACTCTATTGATGTTTACATGTGGGAAAAATTCCCTGATACTTTGATTTTGGACAGTGAAATAAAACTTAGAAATGTTCTACATGTACAACATACAAATGAACTATCTCAAACTGTGTTGACGGATGAACAGAATGCTTTATTTTATTACCAAGCACTGACAAAAGTGTCAAATTTCTACTTTGATAAATTATTTGAGTTGCTTGAGTGGTTACAGGTAATGACAACGTTGAAAGACGAACAAAGCTTGAAATCAACACTTTTGCTCATCAATAATCTAACGATAACTCAGTTACTAAGAACAGTGGACAAGTATAGATATGAAATAGATGAACCAGAGTTCAAAATGAAAAAAGTTTTGAAACATTTACAACAAGATGAATTGCAAAACTTGACAGTGTCTTCTTCTTCTTCTTCTGAAAAGCAGCTTTACTTGCCAGAGAGAGAGTTTCCAAACGGCCTTGTGCTTCCAACCATGGTTGAATTGCTTCCCTTCTACAACACCTCAAGAGATTTTATTCCGCTGTTGCCACTGGAAATTCGTGACTCAATTGAAACGATACACGACACGAATGAAGCACTGCATAGAAAAAAGAGTGAGTTTACGAGCCCAAGCGATCAAGAATACAACGCAGAGGAAAAATCTGCAGATGAGGAAGCAGAAGATAACAATGACGGCAATCACTATACTGTTTCAAGCAACGAAAACGCGCAAAAAGAATATTATCCAACAAACATGTTTGATAACATTACTGCTCCTTCACAAGCTGTGGCAAAAGATTTTGTTTCCGACACTGCTGTTATACCAGGTATTGAGCAAAACCCTTGGTAATTTTCGTATAAAAGCTGAGCTATGTAGTTTTTATAAATAGAAAGATTTCCCGAAAATTCACAAAATCGGCGCCCTTTATCAGCTAGAGGGTATGCTGAAAAAACGACCATTCACATTATGTTGAGTCACACCATTCGCTCTCACGCGTATGTGATATTCCACCGGCTTATTTTCTGAATCCTTAGTATCTTCGGTGTCTAGAGGGGGAAGTGGAGAATCCTGTGGGTTGCTCACTTTTAGAGCCCCAGATATGTTTTTTGTTGGTGCTGGCGAGGTACTAACAACCGGTTCGTCAATTTTTAAGTCAAACAAAGGTTTGCTCAAGATTTTAGACACCTCGGTATTGAGATAACTGTTTCTTTTGGAGCTATCACCATTGATTAACAAATTGTGAATATCTTGAACACTTTCCCATCCAGTTTCATTTGCTGAAACAAAGTTTTCATTTTGATTGAATTCAGTGTCTGCATACTGCGCGCCGTTGGAATTCCGCAAAGAAGTTGAATTAGCAGGTATTGATGAAGCATTCAAATCAGCAGCTGATGTTCGTGTGTTTCCGTTGCTCTCTGCGTGTTTATCGTCAGCAGAATTTTCCACATTTGCGTGATGGTTTTCATCATTGGCGGAAGTGTCGTTTAGAGCAAGGGGAACTTCATCGGTTATCAGATACATAAAGCTTTGAGCACTCCATTCATACCACGTACGCTGACCATCATTATTTCTGGTGAAAAAAACTTCCAACTCAGTGTCATCCGTGACATACAGTGGCTGCTTAAAAGGGAAAATCATTGGAGACCATGAATGCAGTGACCTCGTGTGCTGATATTTTTTTGAGTCAACGTTTTTAGCTGACAAAAATTTTATTGGCTTTTTAGGGAGAATTGATAAAACAACCGAGTTTTTGTACAAATTCGCAGTGAAAACACCGAGCAGCCCATGAATTTCACATTTTTGTTTCATTTTGAATTTTGTGGTGATTGATCTGGATAAAAACGTTAAAGAGTAACCATCTTCGCCTACCTGTGTCTCATCATTGCTATAAAGGTCAGGGTTATGAGTGAAAGACCATATTTCGTTGACTTTGCTAGACAAAACAGTGTATGGAATGTTGTGAATCACCCAAGGTTGTTCAAAGAGCTTTTTTGAATCTTTGGAAGCCAATGTCTGATGAAGCAAAGAGCTAGAGACTGGTGCCAAATAAGAAGAATATTTCCAAGGAATGAAAATTGTTGATGGCTTACTGAAGTAAAGGTCCAAATACTGTAAAATTTCAGGACACAATTCATTGCAACCAAAAGACCCTAATAGTTCACTAACAATTAAATCAAATTTTTCCTCATCACGGTCTTCTAAGGGAATTGCTAAATTTCTTATGTCGTCTTTCACTATTTGAACTTCCTGATTCCAGTCTTGGTGGTTCTTGTTTTGCAAATACAAGACTGCTTGAGGATTCTTTTCTACCGCAATGATTTTGTATTGATGTTTTTGTAGCCCTAATGTTTTCAACGAAGTAAATACTCTAGAAACTAATGGCCCTCTTCCAGCCCCCGCGATCATGATTTTTAGTGTTTCACTTGGCCTCAAAATGCTTCTCAAATCTTGAAGAGCTGCAAATATAGCGGTTCCATATTGTTCGTACTTCACTGAGTCTTTTTCAAACATGTGATATACGGCGTTTGGTAAAGTTTCGCTGTTTGGTTTTAGTGGTGGAAGAATACTGGAACTCAGAAAGGCTTTTACGTGGACATCATTTTCAGAAGAAATCAAATGTTCATACTTTTTTGTCAACCTTTTGTCCCCTTTGCCTAATAGAAAATTTGTATAATCCAAGTAAGCTTGCTCGCCTCCAGCTTTAATGAAAAACTTAGAATACTTCTCCAAGCCGTGTAATATGATCACTAATTGATTATCACAAAATTGTTGGTTCCCATTGGTTTTTTGAAACTGATAAATTATGTCTTGATTGTGCCTGTTCAAAACTGGATAGCTGAATCTGTTTGGTGAAAAAATCGAAGACGACAATAATAAACACGACACAGGCTCACTTATCCATCTTTCTACAACATATGACGGAGTTTTGTATTTAGGCAAAGCCAGGGAGATGGTGAAGTTAGGATGATAATCAACAAGGTTTCTGATGGTATTCCAAAGTTCCCAGGTGGAAAGAGGGTTGGTGTCTTCAAAAATAGGCAAAGAGATGGAAAGCACAGGGTTACTTCTGAAAATATTTTCATCACCTATCACATCTGAGTTTAGCAGCCTGCTGATCATTGAAGCATATTCGTTCAGATTTTGCAAATTTCTAGGAGGCGCCAATATGAGTTTTTTAATTCCCACAAATTTCGCATAGTCCCACTCGTGCTTTAAAACTTGATAACTCAGTTCCCTAATCGCCACATCGTTGCTTTCCAACTCAATCCAAGAAGAAACTAATCCAATATGCATAAGCTGGCCTGTTCTCAAGCGGGCAGTTCCTGGCAACTCAAGAAAGTTCGTTGAATTGTTTTGCAATGATCCACCACTCAGTTCCTGAGTTTTAGGAGAAATACTAATCTCTTGTAGTTGGGGAGGTGGAACTTTTAACATGTGAATGGGGTCCTGAAATTCCATATAATATTTTTTGACAGTGTTCCTGTACTTGGTGTTGGTGACAGGAAGCAACATATAGTCAAATGTTTTCTCATCGATCAGCTTTAAACCGTGATCGTGCTGCACGAGCTGGTTCAATGGGGGCTTTACGCCGACATATACATTGCTTTGGAGCATCGTGGCAGGTAGCTTCTTCTAATAACTTTGGATGTTTAGGCAGAAATATTTTTTTTTTTCGGAGAGTTGAGAGAAGTATTGCCATCATGGTTGAGCTGAAGCGAGCTAAAATTTAACAACATCTGCATAAGATGCAATTGTCCATGTTCATCAAATTTGAAACATCTATCCTTTCCTGCACTCCACGGATATATTTTCGGTCGTTTCGAAATTATCATTTAGGTGAAACAAATGCAAATCCTTCTGTGTACATGCCCTGCGTGACAAAACAGGAAACATTTATTTCTTTTCTCGGGTAACGTGATTTGAATATGTCACATTTTGATCCAAAAAAAAAAAAAAAAAAAAAACACACCAAGGAAAAGTGCTTCTGGAACACAAATCATGCATCCTGCTTCGAAAGTAGACGTATCCTATCTTATGCTTGGAAAGTTCTAAGCTCATTTTCCTTTCAAAAACGTGAAACAGATCATTGACCGAAAACAACCCATTACTAACTAGTTAACAATGAGCTACTACGATACGCATCCATTTCAAGGAAGAAGACTGACCGACCAAGAAAGAGCTCGGGTTTTGGACTACCAAGACTCGATCCATTACTCCCCAAGATACTCTGATGATACACACGAATACAGACACGTAATGCTGCCTAAAGCAATGCTGAAGGTCATTCCAACCGACTACTTCAACGGTGAGACCGGGACTTTGAGGATCCTAACTGAAGACGAATGGAGAGGTCTGGGAGTTACTCAGTCTCTTGGATGGGTCCATTACGAATGCCATACCCCGGAGCCTCATATTTTATTGTTCAGAAGACCAATCAATTTTGAGCAAGAGCTGAAAGCACAACAACAGGCTCTACTACAAGCTCAGCATTTGAAGCAACAGCAACAGCAGCAGCAACAGCAACAGCAGTAACAATGGGCATTGCAAAGATGGCCATAAAAAATCGAATCAATGTTTTTTTCACATACAAACTTTCTATGCTTGGGTTCACTTTGAAAATTAGTCCGCCCTATCTAAGAAACCGACGATTTGGGTTTTGTAATTGCTATATAGATGTACAACTTGGCTATGTATTTTCGTGAAAACCTCACTGCTTATAACTTAGATCTCAATTGTTTAACCGCTAAAACAAACGACGCGTCGTTCCGCCTTTTGTTGTTTTTTTTTTTTCATTCTCGGTGCAGATTTGTTTACGCCAGGAACAATCGACGCGTCTCGTCGTTTTTGCCTTTTTCCCTCAATGGCCTGAATAAATACTTCTCCCATCCTTTCACTCAAAGTCAGCAAACTTGATTAACACAAGAGGCATAGACACAGCAAATAATAATAAAAAAACACCCAATCAAGCTGTTTTATTCAATAATCTAGTAAAAGGCAAATATAGAGGTTTTTGAGTAGGTTTTTTTCACAACCGTTACAACAATGAACACCGTTGCAGATGATATAGTTTCAACAGAAAAGTTTATTGAAAAACTTCGGACCAAGCTTTCCACTAGCAATGAAGGAACCAGTAGCTTTTCTTTGGACTCTGCGGGAAGTGCTTACTGGATTAAAAGGAAAGATTTGTCTGCAATCTACCAGCAAGAGCTTGAATTGCATGGCGTACATAGAGGGGTGAAAGCATTGCTGTTATTTGTCAAAAAGTTGGCAAAAAAGTGTCCAACTAATCCAAAATTAACGCAAAAAGTTTTTGAGGCCTTAGATTTATTGTTTAAAACAGAACCGCTGACTTTTGTTTATCCGGTCATTGCAAAAGGGGGAGCGCGTCATCAAGACAAGTTGCATTTCAAAGAAGTTGACAGCGTCGTGTACAGCCACCATGCGAATAAACACTGTGAATCTATCTGGTATCTTTATTTTAGCCTTGTTACTATTTACAAAGACAGTATGAAGAACAAACATACCAAGTTTGCTAATCATTTGCTGGAAGAGTTTTGCAATGGTTGGTTACAAATAGCATTTGAATATTTTGGACTATATTTTGAGGAGATTTTTGCCAAAAAGTTGGAAACCTGTACTGATACCATGTATATGGTTCTTTTGAGGGATATTGTTAATAACCAGTCAACTGCTCTTTCGGAACAGAACTTAGGTGGCAATGATGCAAATTCTGACATTATTGACAATTTTCACCATCATAATGACAAAAGTGTACCCACCGAGAGTGGCGCTGAAGAAGTTTTTGAGTTGGGTGTTCTCATAGATTATTTTTACGAGTTAGCATTTTACCTTTCAGTGGCTATCAAGCTCCGACTACCCATGGACGCTTTGTTTCAAAAAGTTATTAGGCTTGTCTTTTTCATTTTAGATGAGCTACAGCAAGCGTACTTGCTCCCATCTGCCGTGCTTCTTGAGTGCACTTTTCTCAGCATACTTTCTGATTTCGCAACTACTGAAAAAATTTGCATCATAGACTGCGAAAAAATAACTTTCACTTTGCAAATATTTGAAGGTACATTAACCAAACTCGCTAACAATACTTTTTTTGAAAATGATGTTGGATGTGCTGACAAAGCAAAAATTGAGGATGAGTTGGCATCTGGATTGAAAAAAATATTTGCGCATGTGCAAAAGCAACAAACTTTAGAGTATATTGATATTTCAGATTTGCTAAATTTGGAAAAGTGGTCGCAGATATATAAATTTCCAGCCCTTCCATTTGGTGAAAAATTGAATGACGAGCTTCTCAAAATATTTTCAGTATTTTCCACATCCACTCTTCCAGAGAAATCTAATTTTGCATCATTTTTATTTGAAGATTTTGAAAATGATTTGAAAAATTTGGGAATTTTCCCATCTGAAGCTCTTGCACATGGAGCGAGCTCATCTTTCCAGGCTTTACAAACATTTTTGGGATCTTTGATGGAAGATAAGATCGAAAGCATTTTACAGCTCTCCAACCTAGATTCTACGCAATTAATATCCTGCTTACGTTTGCTCGGTAAACTAGATTGTAGTCTTACACAAAACAACTACTGTGTACATTGCGACGTGTCTGAACATGAATGGCATTTACAAAAAATATCAACCAAACGCCCTGACCTCAAACATTCCGTCAGCTTTCGGTTTTTGCAAAACTATGTCATGAACAAAGATTTGTTCAAATTTTCAAACTCCGTACGCGCAGAGTTGCTCCAATGCTTTAGAAGAATTTTCAATCACTTTCTCTTTGTTCAACCGGCGACACAAATTGAGTCTCCATTTTTCAAGTTTTTAGCCCAATGCTGCGACTCAGATTTACTAAGAATAAGGGTGCCGGCATCTCAAATCTTAGTTCAATATTATACTGATGGAAATGATGAAACGAAAATGCAGGTCTTCAAACTCTTGGAAACTCCGCATCCAAAACATACCATTGATACACGTTTGGCAACTTGGACTCATTTGGCCCTGTCCTCCAGGGACGACATTTTAGATTTGTTGTTGCTAAAATTAATGAATTCTGTGCAATCAAACGACTTTCTTGAAGAATGCATAGCTATTACGGAAATAAATTATATGGCAAGCCAGATTAACAAACAAACTCCGTATCAGCTTTTATCGCCTGTTTTGCCAGTTATAGTCAAAAATCAAGCTATTCGTTTTGCATCTTCGCCTGCAGTTTTCAAAAAGCTTTCTAAAATTACGCACCGCCCATTGGATTCTTTTTTAATTAGATTTCAGGGATACATCATACCATCTAGCATCTTAATCTACTACCAGAAGGACATTTTACAACAAATATCAAACATAACCAAGCTTCCAAAACACACACTTATAGAAACCAACATGAGCAAAATAATAGCTTATCTGCTTGTGAAAGAAAACTTTTTTTCCCAGAAGAAACTCATGACAATTATTAGCAACTGTGATTCGTTATACAAAAATCGTTCATTGCAAAATTGTTTTGACATCTATCAGACATTATCTGAAATTTGTCAGCTTTACGATAACCCTGATATACCAACTGGAACTTCGGAACCTTTATTTTCGAACATGTTGGATATTTTGAAAAGTTTGTATTTTGTATTTGCCTTGGTGGACAATTCTTACTTGAAAGAAACCAAAAACTCAGAGCCTGACAAAAAGTTTCTCCCAGTTGCCTCAGTCACAACCTATGACCAGTGGATGGAAATGCATAAAGCTTCATTTGAAACTCATTTTTCTCGCCATATCTTGGGGATCTTTCATTACTTTAATACCAGCATGTGTGATGATGTTACAATGATTACTTATTTTGACAAAACGCAAATTATTAACGGTATTACGTTTGCTATTCAATATTCTGCGGAGAATTCTTTAGCTTCCTGTTTGCCTCAAATTAGTATGTCTCTGCAGGTGGGAATGGAGATTTTGGAAACAAGATATCAAAGTTTCAAAGCTTGGTACTATTTGATCAGTGCACTTTCATTAAACCAACTTTTGGCCACCATTGATATTCCCATTTGTTTTATACAGCAGAAATGGAGATTTTTGGATGACAAAAGCAAAAAACTCGCCTATCGAATTTTTGGCTTGTTGCTGAAAGACACTACATGCTTGATGAGAAAGCCTGCAATCATTTATAGCTTGATGAAAGATGAAAATATCAACTTGGTCGAAAAGCACAAGCAGTATTTCAGCAGAGCCAATGCTAATTTTGTGACTATGAACATTCTGGAATTTTTCACCAACAACTTGATTAGTTACAAAAACGACTACGTTGTATTGCAAAGTTTACACAACATTGAAAAATTCTTAAAGGAAGGATACCGGGACATTGGGAAGCTTTCTCCCCAAAGCGTTGAAAGTCTGTTGGGAACACTCCTTAAGGTGTCTTACGATTTCAAAAATGTCAACTTTCAAGTGTCTTGTAAGGCAACTGAGTGTATCAGCTACTTGGGGATTACAAATTTTACAGCGAACAAGATTAAACAAAACTCCATTAACCCCTCGACATATGTCTACGATTTGAACGTCCCTATTCAACAAAAAGCTTTCATGAAACGCACAATTAACGAAGTGTTGGTTCCCTCATTTTGGCAAACTAACAATCTTCTTCAACAATCGTATATTGCTTTTGCTATGCAAGAATACCTTATTGGTTGTGATTTTGATTCAAGATCCTGCGATTTTGGAAAAGACATTAGCAAGAAAGAAGAATGGGATTCATCTTTTAATGAATTATCAAGAGTCACGTTAGAGCCTTTGCGGTCTTCAAAATATAATGTATCCACTGTGTTCACTGATTACAAGGGTGTGACTTATCCTTGCTATGACAAAACACTAAAATTTCAGCAATGGATTAATCTTTTCACTTCCGACATATTAAAGAGCATTGCAAAATTTAATAGCAATAAATATGCAAACACTCAGTTTGATATATTCAAGGTCTACTGCTCTTTGATGAAAACCTCTGATATCAAATTTTGCGAGTACATGCTTCCTTATGCTATAGCGCATGTCTTGACAAATATGCGCAAAGAATATACTGATTTGAAGAGAAATATTTCGCATGAAATTCTGACCATCTTCAAAACCGAGATCAGCTTGTTGAACAGGCATCAAGTTGAAAGTTTGAAAATGTGCTACCAATCTATTTTCAAAGTTTTGGAATACTTGAAAAAAGTTGTCTCACACTACGGTCAGAAATCATCAGCTTTGACTTATCTGAAAAAACCCCAAATTCTAGAGATTGAGCATTTGATTCAAAACATTCCACTAGACTTGATGGCAAAAAGATCTTTGGAAATTGATTCTTTTGAGCGGGCAGTGTTGTATTTGGAGCAAAGTTATCGCTCCAACACATTGGGTTCCATCAGTATGGGTTTACTTAGAACTTATTTACAAACAGCCTATTCAAACATTCAAGACGCAGACGCAATTGATGGAGTTTTGAAAACATTCACGGCCGTTGATCTACCCACAAAGTTGGATGAGCTTTTGTATGGAGAAAACTGGGACATTGCTCAAAAATGTTTGGATGAGTTAAGCAACTATGAATTTAATGACGAAATGAACCTTAAATGTTTGCACTCTATGAACAATCATCAACTTTTTGAGCAATCACTTGTTAAAATGGAAAAAATGCAGGAATATCCAATGGTGAAAAGCCTCAAATTAGAAGAATATTTGACCGTAGCCTTGGAATCCTCTGTTATGACCGGTAGCGAGAAGTCATTGAAGAAGTGGATTTGTTTGGCAGAAAAAAACTCAAAGTCCAACGTGAACGCAAACTTACTATTAAACTACAATTTGAGTAAAGCTCTTTCAACTTTTCCGGACTCTTCAAGTGGTAAATCAAAACAGTTTTTGCAAAATTGTTTTGCCATCGTTACGCAAAGCTTTGTCACATCTCCTGATGCCACCACCTCTTTGAAAATTAAGGATCTTTTGACAAAGCTGCACTATCTGTACAATGCACGCGTAATGAGCACGTTCGAAGAAACTAGCGTTGATTCTGTTTTGAAGTTTCTAAACAAAAGACTTGCGTACGTGGGCGATTCGTTTAGCTCCAAATTTGAAATTATGTCTGTCAGGAACTCTTTTGCAAAACATAACAAAGCTTTTAATGACAGCTTTTTCAATATGTTTTTTGATATGTCCCGTTTGTCTAAGCAGGCACAAAGACTTGACTTGGCGAGCAAGCTTTTGATGGATTCTTGGGCTCAGCCTCTAAAAAATGATTTTCAGCTGGAAATGGAATATGCAGACTTGCTTTGGGAAAAAAATGAAAAGGAAAAAGCTTTGAAAATGGTTGGTGAAATATATCGGAATATGAAAGCTGATAGCATTAAAACTGGAAATCACGAAGAGGCTGCTGTTCTTCTAAAGTATGCCCAGTGGTGTGATGCTTCAAATAGCTCGACGCCAAGTGAACTTATCACTAGATATCAAAAAGTATGTGAGCTAGATCCACAGTGGTCTGAGTCTTACTTTCAGCTAGGAATTTTTTACAGCAAGTATTTGGGAAAGAAAGTTGCAGATGAAAAAGATTCTAAAAGTTGCGTTTTGAAGAAAGAGAGCATGAAATATCTATTACTCTCATTGAAAATCAGCACAACACACGTACGAGAGGCACTGCCAAAGGTTGTGACTTATTGGTTAGACACGGCAGACTCGCTTAAAAACTCTCGAGATCTGGAGCTTAGAGCCACTGTCAAAGAAATGTGTTCAATCATTGACAGAGCAATGGTCGAGTGTCCTGTAAGTATGTGGTATACTGTTTTGGTTCAGTTTGTTTCTAGAATCCTTCATTCTCATGGTGAATCTGCAAAAAGGATTCAGAAAATTGTCGTTTTACTTTCACTTCATTATCCCCAATTCATTTTATGGTATGTTTTCTCTATGATGAATTCCTCAGAAACAAGCATGAGTACATGTGGAAAAGCTATTTTGAGGAAATTCAGCGCTTCTGGAGGAAACCCTGATTTTGCATCAAGTGCATACAATTTGGTTATCAATCTTTCAAAAATCTGTAAAACAGCCGCACCAAATGATAATAGCAAAATGAATAGCGTCGACATGTCTTTAGAGAGGGATTTTGGAATTGACATGAGCATCGCTCCAAGTGCAATGGCCGTTCCTGTGCAAGCAAATTTTGGTGTTTCTTTACCCTTGACTCAAACTGACAAAGAGAGCATTACAAGCTCCAAAATAATATCCATATCTCAAATCGGAGCTAATTATGGAGTTTTTGCATCTTTGAGGAAACCAAAAAAAATTCAGCTTTTTGGCTCAGACGGAAGATGCTATGAAATTATGTGCAAAATGGAAGATGTTAGACAAGATGACCAGTACATGCAATTTGCTCAAACTGTGGGATTTTTATTGAGCAAAGATCCAGCGTCTCAGAAAAGAAATCTGGGCATTTCGACGTACTTTATCATGTCACTTCATGAAACGTATGGTATTATTGAACTTGTTCCAAATGTGATCACTGTGAGAAGCATGCTTGCCAAATTATACCAAGCTAAAGGTATTTATGAGCAAGTGCGATACTTTCACCAATCGTGGGATAAGGTTAAAAACGATAGTGCAAGATGTTTAGAGCTGTATCACAGGTTTACCAATATTTTTAAGCCTGTTTTACATGAATGGTTTTTGAACAATTTTCCTGACCCCATCTTATGGTATAACGCCAAGCAAACGTTTTCAAGGTCTTTCGCTGTGATGTGCATGGTAGGTCACATTTTAGGATTAGGCGATCGTCACTGTGACAACATATTGATTGATGTGAGAAGCGGGCATGTCTTGCATGTTGATTATGATATTCTTTTTGAAAAGGGAAAAGATTTACCGGTGCCTGAAAAAGTCCCGTTCAGGTTGACCCAAAACATTGTTGACGCTTTAGGTATCACTGGGCTTGAAGGGACTTTTAGACGTGCCTGCGAGGTCAGCTTGAATTTGGTGCGTAACAATGAGTTGACACTACTAAATATCATAGAAATTATGATGTACGGAAGAAGCAAGTCCTTACAAGAGCTCACACTTAAGACAAAACAAAGACATTTCATCGGAAGAGAGAACCAGACTGTTTCGGATGTTTTGAAGGTCATCAGAAACAAAATGAAGGGTATTGATCCTATTGATTTTGTTGCTATTAGTGTTCCTGCACAAGTTGAAGCGTTGTTCCAAGAAGCAACAGACGAACAAACTCTTTCAAAAATGTATATGGGCTGGCTAGCCATATGGTGAATGTTTATAACTATAATTGGTAAAATGGGCATGCATTTTGAGCTTACTCTATAAATACAATTAATTTCTTGGAGGTAGATCCGGAGGCACAGGTCTATGGGAAGTTATAAATTCTTTTTCATGACCATTAAGTTTCACTGTTTTGGTGCGTGCGACATTGCCAGAAATATGATTGCCTGGTGGTGACAACTTGGCTGACGTCAATAACACATCTTTTTTGACAAACATACCTGCAGGAACAGAAGATCCGACACTATTTTCAAAATTGACATCAGATTCAGGTGTTTTAGGAACTTCGTTCACAACAACACTATTTCTTTTAACTCTTCTGCTTGTTATCATTTCCGGGGCTTTGTATGGAGCAGCTTCGTCCTGTGACTCAGTTTTCGTGGCATTTTGAGCGTTTGTTGCGGAAGTAGCTGCATTTACAGCAGTGCTTTCGACACTCGAATCTGGCTCTTCAACACTGTCTTCAGCTTTGCGTTGCAGTGGAGACGTCATCGACCCTTTGTTCAAAAATGGGTTTTGAGGAGTTCTTGCAAAATCATTCCCATTACTGCTTGCCGAATCTTTCACATTGCTGTACCATTTACTCAATTTTTTAGAATATTTATTTGCACTATTTTCATCAGTAGCGGAATCAGTTTTTTGATCCACGTTCTTGAAAAAATTTTTAAAGTTGTCCACTTTTTCCTTAGTTTTCTCTTTCAAATCATCAATTTTTGATTCTTTTGACGTGCGTGAAATGTAAGAAGCTGACTCCGAGTCGTCAGAATTTATTTTACTTACAGGAGGGCCAGGTGTTTTGGCCAAAGAACTACTATCCAAAGCTTCGTCAGATGATGATAATTTTGCTGAAAATGGCTCTTTCAACTTTGGCGTGTTTTGTTCATTCGAATTATTGTTATGCTTCTGCAAAGGTTTATTCTGTTCTTCCTCTTTTTTTTTCTTTTCTTCTTCTTGATGTTTGCTTTGTAGCCCATCGACTAAAGTCCTTTCCGCCTCAAGACTTTGCCTTGTGGGTTTGTTGTCTTCTTTTGAAGGGTCTGAGTTTCCATCTTGTTCATTTGAAACTACATTTTTTGAAAAATCCCAAACACCTCCTTTATAGAAATAATCCTGATATTCATCCAATGTATAATAAACAATGTCGTCCATGAATGGAAAAACCAAGGACTCTTTCAAAGCATCTTGGATTTTGCTTTTCATCAAACCTGTTATCATGTTATAGTTGAAATTTCTATTACTCACTAGTGGTTCAATATCCATATCCATTTCTGGATCATGTTCAAAACAATACCATATCCTGTTGCTTGGGGGTTTTTTCATTTTAAAAACTAGAGTACCATTTAATTTTTTCAAAATCAATTTGACATCAACTGGTAAATTTTTCGGTTTCTTAAATCCCATGGGGACCGACAAAATCGCAGACATTTGGACAACTAGATTTCCTGCGTAAGCAACATCAACAGAGACTTCACAGTCTCCTTCAATACTAATTTGTCTCGTATTAGGATTAGTGAAGATAGGTGCCACGTCGCCAGGGTACAGATGGATGATTTTAAAACCATCAAAGTAGCCTGGGGTATTGATTTTGGATAACTTTGTGTATATTTTGTTTTTGATGATATTACTCATTTTTTCGTTTTCTTTGAAAGACAAAAACAGTCTTCCTAAAATCACATTCAACCATTTTGTCGATAATTGTCCTTCAGTGGAGTTGATAATTTGCACCAATTTTAGCATATCTTTTGTTTTGAAATGGGCCGTAATTGGAGGTTTCATTTCAGGGCAAATAGTGTTGAAGGATGAAGAAGATGCAGAAGGGGCGTTCGACTTTGAAGCATCCAACAAGGCAAAGTACCAATCTTCCTTCACAGAGTTATCGTCAAAGTAGCAAAAGAACATCAAATTAGACGGAGCAGACAGAGGTGGTAGTTCAATTTGTTTTGTGTCTCTGTTGTACAATCTATTTTTGAAAATAGCAATACACGTTCTTTTTGTAAACAATGCATTCTCCCCAATTGTTTCATTATTTGGCCAGATGGTCACAATTGTGTCTTTCAAAACAATTGCATTGGTCAATCCCTCGTGGTTTTCGTCTTCGTACAAAAACAAGTTCCCATGTTTCAAAACGCAGTAATACTTGTTTTTGTTTCTTTGCAATTTTGCCATTGTAGGATACTCTGGTGTATCTCTTTTGTCTTCAGGTATGGTCATTGGGTGATAGAAACATTGTTTGGTAATAACAATTTCGCCTTTTTTGAAAACGTCTACACCTTTTTTCTCACTAACGGCACCTGCTTTCAAATCTGGATCAACTTTAAACCACAATAGATCATCATTTTTGGCCCCAGCAAACGCTGAGCTTCTAGGGTCTTTAGATTTCTCTTTAGTACTGTAATGTGCATTCTGGCTTTTGAGTAGCGGTTGTTTCATATCATTTTCATCTTTAATTTCTGCGTTGAGTGATTCTTCCTTCAGCTTAAAGTAGTATACGACAAAAGCAATCGTTGCAGCAGGGAAAGATATGAACCCTAACAAAAAGGTAAACAAGTACAATTTCCAACCCATTGAGTAGTAACGTCCTCTCAAGTTGTCGTGCTTGGGTGTTTACGTGATATTTTTAGTTCAAGCACAACAATACGCAATTTGCCGTAAACCACTAAGAATAGTCTCTCACTGGAGTAAAACATGATTTTTAAAAATAGGGTGTATTATTCTTGGCGTTCAAAATTGTCAAAGTGCTAATTTCGGAATTTCTTCAATTGAGGTTTTGCTAATTTTTTTTGTTTTTTTTTTTTTGTTTTTTTTTACGCCCAAATTTTGCTGGCCCAAATTGTTTTTGCACATGTTGAGTTCAAGATTTTCAATTTCACGTGATGATGAGAAAGACAAGGAAAGGTCTAAACCCAATGTTTAATCAATGCTCAGTGGAAAGAGAGTTATGAAACTTGTTAAAGGGGAGATAAGCAGTGACCTGTTTACAAGATTTAACTGATATAATACAACACAAGAGTAAGCTTACAAGCTTGTTCAAACATATTTTCATCCTTTCTTTCACAATAATGCTCATGAATTGTATTTTTGCTTTGAGTGGTGCAGTAAAAGTCAATTTGTTGCTAAAAATATTATGGTCAGAGTCATTAAATCAGTTTTTTCGGTTTTGTGTTCATTGGGAAAAGTAGTTAAACTAACCCTTAGACAGTGTGAATATAAGAAAATATCATCACAATAATAAAGTAAGCAACAATTTGAATTAGGGTGCACAATCAGCACCAAAAGCAAAGCATAAAAATTGTAAAATGTTAGCAATGATAATATATCAGCATGTTGAACTCAACATGAAGAAACATTTAAGCCTTCTCTCTCTATTTCGCGTTTTTTAGAAATATACCACAAGTATTATCAAACAACAATGAGCAAAAAATTATCCAAATCAGCTATCTGGCGACCATTCATCAATTCTCATTCAACCAATATCCTCTAAAGAAATTTGTACACAGAGAATACGACTACCAAAGAAGTTGAAACCCCCCTGGTGATCAAATGATACTAATATGTCCGCCCGGTCGATAAAAACAATAATCATCACTTAGATATTTTCCTATTTCATGCAGTTTGAAGTACTATGTGTGAGATCAACTTCTGAAAGTAATCTGTTTAACCTAACAGAAAACACAGCACACAAATATACCATTTGTGTTATAGTACAAGTTGTTCTTCAGGCGCATAAAAAGGATTGTAGATATTCTACTAGTAGCGACCTTATTGCAAAGTCTCTTCTTCTTCTTTCATCTCCTGCTGAGCATATTTCCCTTATTCAAAAACATCATACAAGGCTGAAACTTAACGATATAGCGGTTTGTCGACCCGTAGTTCGGAAACTATTCAGTCGGAACAATTGGTATAATTTAATTATTTTAATCACTGTAAATGAATAACTGGTCCTCAAAGGAGAAGAATAGGTAGATTAAACAATAAGATGCACTTTTCTTTTTTGTCTCAAAGTCAACAACTGATATAATATAACACAACAATAATAACATTATTATTGACCGTATACTTGCGAGTGTTTTTTTTTGTTTTTTTTTTGGTTTTCATTAGGTATATGACATTGTTCTGCCACTCTTGGTTAGAAAGTAGTGTAGTTTCTGATGGGTTGATATGCTATTTCCTTTGAGGTATGATGAGATCTGTAATATATAAATGTAATATAAAGTCAGGGAGAGCATCATCCAACAATATCCCACACACCAACTCAAAAGCAGCTTTTGTATGTGGACAAGTATCCAAAACTTCAATTGCTGAAAAAAACTTCTTGAATAATGCGTCTCCGCTTTTCCCAGTTTCATGCAGGGCATTTTTTTTTTTCTAATTGGAAAGATTACCCGAAAAGGATTTTGCTGTCAGGTACAAACACGAACACAAATACAAACACAAACAACAATCGAGCCATGAAACAACTCAATTTAATGTAAACAATGCTTGAATAATTGACTAAACAGAAAAGATTTAGAAGACCAAAAACACCTTACAGCACACCAGTATTAGCATAAAAATGTCAACGCAATCAGGTATCCTTGGATCCAAAGAACTGTTAGATCACATTTTGAACAATGACGAACAAAACATTATTATCAGCAGAATCAGAGAAGTATCAGGGTCCGAGAACACTGGGACAAACTCAATTCAGCTGTTTCAAACACTAGAGCAAATAGACGACTTGTACTATTTTATAAAAACTTTTGAGGATTGCGCAGAACAACCACTGTATGTCTTAATACCGCATAGTTTGATAGACCCATCATTAGCAAGCTCGGCGAATGCCAGTGGATCAACCATTGTGTACGATTTGGTGACTTATGTTCCTGATTGCGCGCCGATTAGAAACAAAATGCTTTATGCTTCGAGTAAATTGAATTTGCAAAGACAAATTGGTGGGTCCAAAATCAACAAAAATATCATGTTGACTTCTTTAGATGAATTGAGACATGATAATCTGGTTGAAGATTTGAAAGATGAAGATGTGGAAGAATTGCAAAAACAAGATAAACAAGAACAGGATATGGTTGTGAAGTTGAAGAAACAACAAATGACTTCAAATGCTGTTTATGCAAACCCAAATACCACTAATGCATCCAAATTGACATTTCAAATAATTGACACAAATAACGATTTGGACAAATTTTTCAATGGCGCAAGTACGGAAAACAACTTTATCAAACTAGTCATCGACACCAAAGACGAAGTTATTAAAGTTCTTGATTTGCAATCTGTGCAGTCCAAGTCTGAAGTAGCCTCTCATATCACTGAAATCAGTTACAACATTTACAGAGACGGCAACGACTTCTACTTCATTTATGCCTGTCCATCTGGTTCAAGGGTCAAGGAAAGAATGTTGTATGCTTCCAGCAGACAAGGCTGTATCAAACACTTGATCCAAACTTATAGCTCTGTTTTACAAGAGTTTGTAAGAATCATTGAAATTGGTGATCCAGAAGACCTGCACTCCTCAGATTTGTCTCCTGATTACCATGCACATGATGAAACGGAAACAGACAATATGAGAAGATTCAACAGACCGAAAGGTCCACCAAGAAGAAGATGATGATGGTCTTTGTAATATCCACCAAAGACAATATATAAATATATATATATATCCTAAGTTAATCCTATGTTAGTTTTACTCACGCACATGACTTTAATATTTTGATTTGTTGAAAAGATGGTTTAATTCCTTCTCACATAATTTTTTTGCAAAAAAATCATGATTTTCTTTTTTGCAATTGTATAGCTGTCTCGAAACTTTCTTGTTGATCTCAATGTACTGTTTTTTGTTAATTTTTTGACTTTCGTGATATAAGGGATCTAAAATCTTTCGTACAATCAAATTGATCTGATATTTGCGCTCTTTTTCCATATTCATCGAGTAAAAACTTCTTGTGAACTCACAGATCATCTTGTTGTTTTCTTTACTCACAAATGAACAGGCTTTGGCAGTGGTGCTGCTAGATATGGTAGTATTCCATATGTATTCAAAATTAAGATAGACTTTTGAAGAAACTCGTAGATTGTTTATTTGTGTATTGTGCTTGCTGGTATCGTATTTGAGTTTATCAATGTAGTCTCCTGAGATTCTGCAGTATGGACATCTGGCATGTTTATTCCCGCTTAAAACTGACGAACCACTTGGATTTTCAGATTTTTGTTTTAGTTTTAGTTTGAGCCATGTATCCAAACATTTATAGTGAAACTGGTGTCTACATGGTTTCATTGCCGCAATGTACTGTTTCTCAGACGTACTAAACAAAAAGTCTAAGCAAATGGGGCATTTTGCTTCAACATCGACTGCATTTTCAGATTTCATTTTTCAAAACTTCTTTGCTCAACGGCTCCTCTTTAATTTTGAGGGGTTTTTTTTCTCTGTTTAGTTTTTAGGTTTGATTTGGGGTTTTCTCTTGTAACTTGATTTACACATTGCGTCATCTCATCTGAATCTGATTCACTGATAACAAGTCACTTTTACCAATGTGACCTTGAACTTGGAAGTACAAAAAACCACTTTGCATACCCGGACACCATTTAATTTTTAAATGAAATCATTTGGCGCATAAACAAGTAAAAGCTTTAGTAGTCAAGAAGCCCTGATGATAAGCTTGAAGGGACAACAATACCATCAAGAAAACACACCAGTAAGGAGTACCCAACATTGCCAAACAAGCTTATATTTAGAATGGCCACACACCAAAAAGACTTACAAATTTGTTACAACTCCGTGGGACCCTTTGACGGGAGAGTGTGTGATAGATGCGATGGGAAATGCGTTTCTTGTGACTCCATGAACAATCCAGTGTATGGTGTTAAAGTATGTGACGTGTGTCATCACTCTAGCAAATACGATTGCATATTGTGTGGAGCGAAAAATCAAGCGAAAAATCAATGTTATTATTGTTACCAGTGCTACATGAATGAAATACACAAAGATGGGTGTCCAAGAGTGACAAATACAGGAATCAATCAACTAGACAAGTACTACGAAAAGAAGGATAAAGAGAAGATTGAACAGAAAAGAGGATTCACAAACTGAATATTGTAAATTATGTGGGCTGATATTCTACAGAAATTATTTCTCCATGCGCTGTTGTTCTTGCAAGTTTTTCATGGCAATGACTTCTCTTAAAGACGCAAATGTATTGGTTTGAAACTGTTTTGTTCCCAAGACTTGCTTGAAATGGTCATTTTCCTTTTGCTGCAACAGTTTAGCACCCTTTTGCGTTCTTATACTTGGTTCATTTGTGTTTTTGAACGGATTTTGCTGATTCGTTTTGAAGTGCGTGAACGCTGGCGCAGATACGGCAATTTTGGTGTTATCTGTGATTTTGGTGACTCTGTTGTTGCTGACGCTGCTGCCTTCATCATTTTTATTATCACTCACATCACCAGAAGATGCCCCTGTGCTTTCAACTTGAAACCCTTCACTTTGCAAAGAATCTAAGAGATCGTTCATCTTAGGTTTCAAATCATCCTTCAGTTTCCTCTTTCTTCTTCTAAGTGCAGACTTGGATATATTAGATGAATCACCAATATTTGATTTGAGAATCTTATCTTTGAAACTGGACGATTTGTTGTCCGCTTTGGTTTTCTTTGTGTCCTTATGCTGATACAAAAATTTCTCATTTTCAGACTGCGGTTTTAAGAAAGCACTCAATTCATTTTCAATGTGTTGACTTATATCATACTGGCTCTGGTCGTTCTGCTGCTGCTGCTGCTGCTGCTTGTTTCTGGAAGATACTTTAATTCTCAATCTTTTGTTTTTGGCAACCATTTTCGTCTTTCTCCTATATGTGCTGTTGAGATAAGGTGGTGTTGTTTGACTGCTTTGCTTTGGTTATTGGAGTGTGAGACTAGATGAGTTCTAGGATGATGACAATGAATATTTCGTCAACGGCTAAAGATCAAGGCCTTTGAAGGTTCGATGCGATATATAGGCGTCATACAAAAAGAAACGATCATGTCCGAAGACCGATGTTTTTTTTACGCTACCATTTTTTTTTCAGCTCGGACAGGTTTTGGAGTGCACACTTTTTTGCATTTCCGAGAAGAAAATCAGACGAAACGCAAGAAAAAGCAGTGAATAAAATTTTCAGTTTCGATTTGGGAATGCAAATTAAGCCAATGTTTAAAGATGCTGTAACCTATTTTGAAGGGCGGGTCTGGTTGGAGTTGCCTGTGATGAGTGGCTTTTCAGCGACATCTGCACAGACATTTGGATATATATATCTGATTGTGGTGTTCTGTATAGTTATGTTTTATTGTCTCTTTCTCTCTCTACTTACTCAATGAAACAAATAAACAGTCCAGGCAGACGATCAAAACTGAATACCAGATAACCTAACTCAGAATGAAAACTTTTTACACCACTTTGTCTCTATTGACCACTGCTGCCTTGGGGTACGCAGTCTACTTTGATTACCAAAGAAGAAACAATGTTGAATTTAGAAGATCTATTCATAAGAAAGCTCTAGATTTCAAAAAACAACAAGAGGCCAAAGAAGTTGAAGCTGCCAAACAAAAACTACTGGAAATCCAAAACTACGTCATTACAGGGTTGGCCAAAGATCCTCTACCTACAGGTGCTGCTGCCGGTGGTGAAGACAACTCTGCCTATTTTCAAAAATTGGTTGAAGATGGTGAAAAATTGGCATCGCAGCCAGGTATGGCCATGGAAGCAGCTTTTAGCTTCTACAAAGCTCTATGTATTTTCCCTAACCCAGTCAATTTGTTGAGTATTTACCAAAGATCTGTTCCCGCCCCTATCTACGAAACCATCGCTTTGATGATTGCTGCTATGCCACCAGCAAACGTTGCTACTATGATGCCTGGACAAGACAACATTGAGTAAGCGTCTTGTAAAATTTGTTTTATGAAAGAGAAAGAAAGAAAGAAAAACATTTGCAATATAGTACATGAACCTGTTTAATAGGGGTCACTTATATTCTGTATATAGAGCTTTATATTGAAAGAAAATGAAATATTTTAAAAATTTAGAAGATGCAGAGCCCTAGGCACTTCATCGTTAGGCTATTTACATGTAGGTTGTCCATTTCGATCGCTCTTTTTATTTTGGAACATACTTCAACAATTTGACCAAATACCCCCCATAAACAGCCAAACTGACGCAATGGGTCAAGTTGAATAATAGACTCAAACCATGTGATTTTCCAAACTCTTTTCTTAATGGTGCATCTTCAACTTCCAAAAGATGTTTTTGGTCTTCATCGCTGTATTTCTGAGCCAACTGTTTTCTTTGTTCTTTGACTTTCCTAGTCCATGGTAGCAACCAAACCAAGTTGGCTAAACCAGAAACAGCACAAACAGCCAAAGAGATCAATGGGGCCCTGGTATATAGAACTGATTTGCTAGGAAGAGTGAAAAATAGTAGTGCCGGAGCAATAGACTGGATTTGGAAAAAAATTGGAAAAACTTTGTTTTGTAGTTTGGAAAAATTGTCCTTGTCTAAATTCTTGAAAGCGATAGGAGATGCAATGTAAGAGTAGAAGATGTTACCACCAAACAAAAAGGAAAAAGTGAAAAGATGTGCTGCAGGTTTGATAAAAGACATTTCAGGAGAAAAGTGCGTGCTTATTTGTTGTTGTTTTTTAATTGCTAGTAGATTGAATCTTATTCAAAGGTGAAGATGACCACTGTTATCACGAAATCATGTAGAATACCCATAGACTATAAGCTCGAAAGGTGTATTCCTTGAATTGTTCTTTCACCGGTTCTTGAATTTAGTTCTGTGAACCTTTTTTTTTTTTTCGCCTGAAACTTAAAGGTCATGTGATTTTGACATTTAATTACAACCCGGCTTTTGATTGCAAAGTTTTCCATTCACTCTCATCCAAGAAATGAACAACGGAGTAGAGAGCTCGATGCTTGTCAGGCATCATAAGAAAACTTTTCTGGAGTGCTACGATTGTATACAACATAAAAACAAGAGCAAAAAGCCACAGCCCTCATAAACATTACAAAACAGCAAATACGACATGCCGGTTGCCGTTAATCCTATCAAACTGAAATCTATTGTACAGACGGGAATCAAGCAATACATTCCAGCGTGTAGAAAAATCACCATCCAGTATTGCAATTGGGGCGGGTCCTCAGAAGGTATTAGACAATATTTGAAGAGTGGCCAAATAAACAAGCTCCTAGAGAACAATAAACACATTGAATTTGAAATCGTGAATAAGAACGGGACGCATCCTGTGATTACCGGACATTACGCTAACCAAAGAATAAAGCCTATCTGTATCAGAAATTTAACTGGTTCGAGAATTGAAGAGAAATTGAATGTAATCAAAAGTTCTTCAGGAAGTAAATTGAGAAACGTGGCGAAAAACAAGAACGTTCAATCCAATAGCGAGTCCGTCAGGGGTATTTGGTCTCCTGTTCATGTCGATCCATCATCGAGATACAGAGTTTGATGGAGTATCAGTGTATTTTGGCTGGGTTCTTCATGTACGTATATAGCAAATGAACTGTAAATAGTGAAACAGCAAATTGGAAAAGAAAACAAGGGTTTTTTTAAGGTAAAAGATCAATTCCATATTATCAAGGTCTCTCAATGTACATACAAAAAACGCATCTTATCAAAAAAGACAGGTTTGCATTATTTATTATATTCCCTGATGATCACAGGAACTGAAGATGGAGGCAAAGCCCCACTTTCAGTGATAATCTTGCTAATATATTCAGGTGGTGTCAAATCATACATCGTATTGTATATGTTCAAATTTGGATTGGTTTCCCATTTCTCTAACACACTAGAAGCATTTTTCTGTTTTGTAGAGGAAGGCTTCTCCGATTTGTCTTTGGCGTTATTATTCTTGTTTTTCATGTTGTTCTTCTGCCCGTTGTTTTTATGGGATCCACTTTCTGCAATTGCTGCCTTTGATTGCAGAAACTGTTTTTTGTCCTTGATAAACTGTTCTAACAATACATTCTTAAACTCGTCTTTTTCTTTGTATTCGGTTTCCACACTTAGTAAATCATTTGGATCTGCCAACTCGTTAAACGTCAAAGAATCAAGCTGAACTCTGTTTGTAAATTTCAATGTTTCACAGCAAATGATAACTGGAATGTTTTTTAACTTCGCAGTCATGGCCAACATGGCAGACCCGACTCTGCTATACATGAATCCATTACTCAAAATAGAATGTGCCCCCATGATCACATAATCAATATCAGTAGTTTGGAAAACGTATGCCAAAGACGTGATCATACAGTACATAACATCCAAACCTTGGCTCTTCAAATAATCAGCACATTTCTTACCCTCGTGCAAAGGTCTGCTATCAACAATAATAATTTTGAAATCTTTCTGTAAAGTGACTTTATTGTGCACAAATAACTCTTTCAAGACTTCAGAACACCCGTATGTTACAATTGTAGAATTGTTTTGAATGTGCTGCGAGGCACTTTCAACAATCACTCTGTCAGCTAATTTGATTTTCTCTTGGGTGAACATATCAATGCTTTCTAGTAGCAGCTGTTTTGCCTCTTTTTCTTTAACATCAACGTCCAACATAGAAATTTGTTGTTTGAGCCATCTAATAGTGTTCCCCATAGTCACACTCAATGGTCTTGCTTTGATGATGAAATCGATCTGGTGTGAAAGGTATTGTGTTAGATTTCTGGACAAAATTGTCCCCGGTGGTGTTTGATAATCTGAAATTATTTGTTTGAAAGCTTCCAGCATTGCCAAACATCTTGGTGTAGACCCAACAATGTTATATTTTGCGAAATCATCGGTCAATTTCAATGTGGCTTTGTGCAACATGTCCTTGTTGATAATCAAATCTTTGATCTGTTGTGTCAACTCTGATGATCCAGAAACTTCCTTCAGAATAGTGTCCGGAATAATGGAGCACGTTCCTGGAACACCAACGCTGTCTGGTTGCGGTTGGCCCACAAGTTCTGGGCTGCTATTAACGTTACTGGACTGCAATGACAACCCTTGTGAGGTAATTTTTGTTTGTTTTGTTGAGCTGATCACAGCGTTTACAGCTAAAAGAGATGATTTTCTTTCTGCAGCTGTTTCCAAATGACCGAACAATGTCGATTTGGACGCCAACCCTGCTCCACCGCTTGCACCATATTTCCGCTCTTTAATTTTTTGTTCTTTTTCTTTCTCTTTCTTCAACTCTAATTCTTTTTGTTTTTGCTTCTTTTCTTTCTTCAATTCAGCATTTTGTTGTTGTTTTTCAATTGAAATCCCGCTTGCAGCTGCTTTCTTGGCTGCTCTTTTGGCTGCTTTTTCTTGTTTTTTCAACTCCTTCATCTCTTTGTTGCTTAATCCACCAGGTCCCGCACTTGATTCCTTGCCGGATTCAGGTTCTTTGTTTGTGGCGGCAGCAGAGGCAGAAGACTGTGGCGTTTCATTAATAGACGCACTTTCTTGAGCAGCTTTTTGATTTTCTTCTACACTACTAGACATTGTTTGACTTGTGAGCTGTTACTCCACGTAGCAAATATATCGTTTGTTTGTTTTTTTTTTTGTTTGGTGCAAAAAAAGCAATTGTTCTTGGAGCTTTAGGATTTAATTTATATTCCATCTAATCATTATAATCAAATCACTAATTATAATAAAATGAAGATGAGCTCACACATCTTTTTCAATTTCGTTAGGTTACCAATGACTAACCGTGAAAAAAAAAAAAAAAAACAAAAAAAAATGATTGCACTCATCGGGAACTTTTCCAATGTTCAGTCCGATTCTCTCGTGTTTCTGCGGTCGGGTACGAACCAATTGATGCTTACCTGAAGAAAGTCAATTCGACTAAGCATTGTCTGTAAGCTGGTCAATGCAGATCTTTGAGACATCTAGAGGTGCATATTAGTTATACATTATATGTACAAGATATATAGTTCAAGTTCGTTCTGGCTATAGACAGGCTCGGCTCATCAAGCAGTAGCTTCACTGCTCACTTCACCAGCTGCTTCCGAGTTGACTGCATTTTTTTGAGCCTTTCTTGCTGCGACAAGCTTCAAATGAGCTTCTTGGCGTTTATCCTTTTCGCTTTTGATACAACCTTTGTATTCTGCAAACAAGCTGTCAAAAAAATCAGGTTTCTGACTTTTCTCTAAAGCCAGTTTGAAATCTTTATTGAATTGCAAAACTTCTGGAGTTTTGTTCCCAGCCAACTCTAAAATTCTGGTAGAAATATAAGTCAGCTGGTGCTCATTCACAAAATTCAAAAATTTGCTCAAAACCAAAGAGTCGATTTCTTGTGTGGATTGGGGCAATGCTGGCAAGTTAATGTTTGATTTTAATTCATTTAAAATAGGATGCGATCCCTGTGTCAACTGATCCACTAACACTCTTGCCAACCCAGTTTTATCGGTTTCTGCTTTGTTTAAGACGTTGTCGTAGTAGTGTTGGACTTTAATATTCATGGCGTTTTTGCTTGGAATACTTTTGTGAAACAAGTGTTTTTTCAACAACTTGATCGAAACGGCGCAGTTGAAGTAGTTTTCAATGTCATAAACACTCCCCAATTTTTCATGAACAAATGAGCTTTCTGGGCCCAAATTTTTGCTAAAAAAATATGCAACTTCACTATGCTGATTAGTTTTGAAAAGAGAAAGATAACTCAATAGCGCAAAATGCTCACTGTTCAAGTAGTTGTACCAAAACATTCTATGTTTTGGCTTTAATCTTTTCAATTGGTACATCACCCATTCGATATCGGTTTTGTTTTGTGCATTGAGCAAAAACTTGCTCAACACTTTTGTAGAGATAGGAGTGAACGGAGGTCTTTGTTCAAGCAATTTCCCCGTAACTGGGTCTTTCAAATCAAGCTCCACAATTCTTTGTTTGTTTTTCGGTCTGTATAACAAAACTTTCAACGATCTTGGCGTGGTTAAGTACTCGATAAATGTGTCTAACTCTTGTTGAAACGGTTTCACTTGTTCAGAAGTAGCAAACTCCTTAATGGCTGGTTTAGTGTTGTATGGTTGCGAGTTGGCGCTTGGTGCAGCACTAGAATAATTTGCAAATGCTTGTGTTGGGAATGTTATTCTTGCCTGTAGGCCGCGAAGGCCGTATTTTGCGGCACCGTTAACTACAAATTTCTGTGTTTTTAGCATTTTATTGATCGTGGTATTGTTGTTTGGTTGCTTGGATTTGGTTTTTCAAAAAAAAAAAAAAAAACCTTGTCTAAGTAGTCAGAATCTCTGTTGCTCAAAAGGTTTGAAATTTGTCTTTACCGTAAGAGCTTCGAGATCGTCCACGACCTGCTGGAAAAAAAAAAAAAAATCTGAAAAAATCTGAAAAAATTCAAAAAATTTTGTAATTTGTTGTCACGTGAACAAAAAGCTTTACTTGGAAACTTTAATCATTTTCGAGTACCAGTGCTGGACAAGTGATAAGCAAGATAAACGCTAAGAGTTCTTAAGATGAAAACTAGAAACTCTTGAAAGCAAACACAGTTACATGACAACAAGCATGCTTGAAGACAACAAGTACAGTGCATGTTACATTGAAAAACATATCAACGCCAAGAAAAAATCCCAGCCATTAAGAGCCAATGTGGAGTATATACCTGTTGTTGATGATCCTTTAAAGAAGAGCGATGCCGATTCTTCAGATCTTCTCCTCGAGTACAAGAGAAAAGCTGAGGAAATGATAGACGTTATTGCAACTCAGAGCAGAACCGCAACTCTTGAGCAAGACCATTCCAGTCTTCATTCGCATGTGCGAGCAAAATACCCCTTGCCCACTTCGTTCTTCAAACACCTTCATGAAGCCAACAAATCCAAGAGACCTGTTTCTGAAACCGATTTGTCAGTGGATTCTTCTCCGAGCATACCCAGCAAAAAATTGAAAATAGAGCATTCTCCATTGGAACTACAAAAAATCAAGTTTGCGTATCTCAAGCATCAACAATTGCATCTGAAAGGTGCACTGGATAACCACATAGTGAGTAAACACTGTCTGGTGCTCAACCGCAATTTGGAAACCTCTGCAAGTGAGTTAAAATCAAGGTTAGATCAAAGTTTGAAAAACTCTGAGAATTTGGACAAGTACAATGCCGCCGAAATAAATAAGAATATTCCAGTCATAGAGAGCTTAAATAAACAGTGGAAAGAGCAGTTGATTAAGAACATCAACGATGATTTGGACTGAGCGATACAGCAAATCCAAAGGGTCTTAATTTTTTTTATTGATAAAGTGAATTAAAATAGTGTTGACAAAAAAATAAAAAAATCTCTAGCTACAAATAACAACCTTATATATATATGTGTGTGTGTGTGTGAAGTATGTTCATTTTAGTTTGCAACTCTTAGAAATATGTTTTTTTTTATTAATTTTTGACTACGCTTATTTGTCCAAAACTTCAGCATCGAATTTTTGTTTGAACCATTGGATGGTGTCTTCTTTGGCGACTCTGTGAGAGTTACCGACAGCAGCTCTACATCTCTTTCTTCTGGAAATTCTGTTACCTGGTCTACCCATGACAACGTAGAAATCCATACCGTAAATACCAATAGATGGATCGTATTTGATACCCAAATCAATGTGTTCTTCAATACCGAAACCAAAGTTACCGGTTTCAGAAAAGTTTCTGCTTCTCAATTGGTATTCTTTGACTTTCAAACCTCTTTCCAAAATTTCATCAGCTTTTGGACCTCTGATGGTGACGTGAACAGCGATTTTTTCGTTTCTTCTGATACCGAAAGTTCTGACAGTGTATCTAGCTTTGGAGTGGACTGGAGTTTGACCAGACAATTGTTCCAAAACTTTGGAAGCTCTGGTCAATCTGTCACCAGATTCACCAACAGAAATGTTCAAAACCAATTTTTCGATTTTCAATTCTCTCATAACATTTTGGGCTTTAGCAGACATCTTGGGCAAGGTATTTGTGAGGTGTGTGGTTGGAGCTTACGTGTGTTACTTCAAGAGAGAGAGGGGGAGAGCTTAAAATGATACTCCAGAAAGGTAATGTGAGCTCTGCAATTTATATATTAACGTACACAACACATGGAACGCGTGCAATCATTGCCATCTCACACGAGCAATACGACCTTCAATAGAATCCAAGTACTAAAATCATCTGTTGAAACCATCTAAATAGCAGCTACGGAACATTCGATGGATAGGAAAGGTGAACAAAAAAAATAAAAAAAACTGTTCATTAGGAAATATTTCACAGTTTTTCCCAGGAATCTCGATTCATATAATACAATCGTTAGTTGGGGGTAGTCGTCGTGAAAAAGAAACGTCAATGCATTTGAAGTTATTATGTACAACAACAATAATAATAATAATGATAATAATAACATATTGAAACGCAACCGGTTTTTGCCTTTTTGGGTCAATTTTATACGATTTTGTTTTAGTTCTTATGGCTAAGACACTATTGCAGAGCGGTCTTTTTCACTATAGTACTTTAACAGAAAAAACACTTTTTTTTTCTACATAAAAAAAATCTAAAACTTTTTTTATCAGAAAACACTATACATTTTGTGTATGGATGTAGTCCAAAGGTCTGGATGTTTTGAAATACATTGTCACAGGTTTGTTTTATAAAATTCAGAATTTTCTGGTCGCGTGACTTGGTTTCATATATTTTTTTTTCGCACAATTTCTGCTTACTTGCACTCTTGACATCTTTGCTCCAGTGAAAAGGGTGGCAAACCTTAAAACACTGATACTGGGCTAGATCGGTATTGTAATTTGACAACATAAGTGGACAGTTTAACAAACCAAAAGAAAAACTTCAAACAAGGACACCTAGATTAAACACATATACACGCCATGTTGAATGCAATTGCCGATCAACTACAGGGACACTCGTCCTTAGCTTTTAAAGAACTATCTTCAGCACACACTGCGGAAGAGGAACAAGAATTTCTGGAAAACAATTTTATCAATGGGGCCTCTAGATTCAACAACCTGGCTCCGGTCATGGAATTGCCGCCAATTTCCACCCCGGCAGAATTCTTAAGAGCCCACACCGATGATTCGAAAAACCCAGATTGCGCTATCAAGATTGCCCATGGGACAACCACGTTGGCTTTCAGATTCCAAGGAGGAATTGTTGTTGCTGTGGATTCCAGGGCTACTGCAGGACAATGGATTGCGTCTCAAACAGTGAAAAAAGTCATTGAAATTAATCCATTTCTTTTGGGTACTTTGGCCGGTGGGGCCGCTGATTGTCAATATTGGGAAACATGGTTGGGGTCTCAATGTAGATTGCATGAATTGAAATCAAAGGAAAGAATCTCTGTTGCTGCAGCTTCGAAAATCTTGGGGAATTTGGTATATGAATACAAAGGTGCAGGTTTATCAATGGGGACCATGGTTTGTGGATACACTAAAAAAGAAGGTCCTACCATATACTATGTTGATTCTGATGGTACCAGATTAAAAGGGGATCTATTTTGTGTTGGATCTGGTCAAACTTTTGCTTATGGTGTTTTAGATAGTAATTATAAATGGGATTTAACAGTGGAGGAAGCTTTATATTTAGGTAAAAGATCGATTTTGGCAGCTGCCCATAGAGATGCATATTCTGGTGGTTCCATTAATTTATATCATGTTACAGAAAATGGATGGGTTTACCATGGTAACCACAATGTGGACACTATTTTCTGGGAAACCAAAAAAGCAGAAGGTTCTTTCAACAATGTTATTGGTTAAAAAGCTTTTATTCTATGTACAATAATTAACAAACCAATAGTGAAGTATAAATTTAAAAACAACATTAGAATGGTAATGAATTTGAGTTGATGCAAATTTGAAAAAGTCTTGTTATTTAGTATATAAAAATGAATATCAGCGCTACTCACGATTTTTTGTCCTAGTTTATCTTGATGAAAGGACAGGCAAGTAATTTCGACTATTTGGCCGTTTTCTTAGCAGTGACAGCCTTCTCTTCTTCTTCATCGCTGCTCCCAGAACCGCTTTCGGATTCAGAGCCACTTCCACTACCACTATCACTACCACTTCCGCTACCAGAGTTAGAGCCAGAATCACTTCCACTGCCTGAGTCAGAGCCACTACCACTACCACTACCACTACCACTACCACTACCGCTTCCAGATTCAGACTCAGACTCAGACTCAGATCCAGATCCAGATCCAGATCCAGATCCAGACTCGGAACCACTTCCACTGCCACTGCCACTCTCTGACCCAGATTCGCTGCCGCTACCACTCCCACTCCCAGATTCGGAGCCACTCCCACTACCGCTGCCACTGCCGCTTCCAGATCCAGAACCGCTTCCGCTTCCAGATCCAGAACCGCTTCCGCTTTCATCATCACTTCCGGAACCAGAACCGCTGTCACTGGCGCTCCTAGAGGTTTTTCCCTTTTTGTTTTCTTTCTCACTTTCGGAGCCAGAATCGCTTCCACTCCCAGAGTCACTGCCAGTTCCGCTTCCACTGCCACTTCCACTTCCACTACCACTGCCACTTCCACTGCCACTTCCACTTCCACTACCACTACCACTACCACTTTCACTACCAGATCCAGATTCACTCCCACTTCCACTACCACTATCTTCATCGGAAGAAGAGGTCTCACTTTCTTGTTTAGACCGTTTTCTTGGAATGGTTTTTGCTCTTGTAGGAGGGCTTGACGAAGCAATTTTTACAGCAGGTTCAGATTGATTTTTCCGTGGACGACCAAGTTTGCCGGCTGGTCTTCCTCTTGGTTTTGGTGCTGCCACCGACGCTGGAACAGGTGAGCTTGTTTTGCTACTAGCCACTGGCTGTTTTGGTTGGAAGAATTTGGACAAAGACGTGGGATCAAAAGTAGGTGGAGGTTTCAATTTTTGAAAGGCTGTAGTTGCCCTTTTGGTGACATTTTTAGATTTTTTCGTAGGACTAGCCTTTGGGGGCTCTCTGATTGCTGTAATTATTTCAATATCTGGACTTTCATCAAGAGCTTCTTTCGTTGATGCAATTTTCTTGCTGGTCTTGGACAGAACATTGCTCGAAGACAGTATTCCAGAAAACCCACCAGCTGAAGAAGCAGCTTCCTTGGGCAATGGACTCAATGTCGAACCGCCTTTGAGTGTCTTAGTTTTGCTTTTTGGCTTTGTAATACGCATGGAATTTCCTTTAGAGTCGATGGTAACAGGAGTCATCAGTTGAAACTTTGTAGTAGATGTAGCTTTGCCAGTAACACCAGATCTTTCATTTCTCTGAGAAACTTTCAAACTCTTATTTGTGGAGGGAAGTGTACTAGAATTTTGCAAAACCCCATTGGCAACACTGGTATGTTCATAAGTTAAATGTCTCATAGAACCAGAGGCTTGTTTTCTTTTGCCGTTTTTGACTGGAACGCGGGTTACTGCTATTTCCTCAATATCCGGCGAGGACTCATCGCTAATTTCAGTTGCTGAAGGCCCTGTTTTCGATTTCGCCAACGATGGAACAGGCCCTTGAGAACATTTCGCTTTTTGTGCCATTTCTTTAGCTTTCCGTTCCTCTTCTTCTTTAGCTGCAATCAAAGCTTGCTCCTTCAATTCCTCAGCACTAGGTAATTGCACCAACTGCTTGATTTTTCCATCTGTGATTTTATTAGTGCAAGCGTTGACAGCCGCCGCTAAAATGAGATTTAACTGCTGAGGATTCCTGTCAATCAAAGTGGTCAACGGGTTCCCCTTCAACCCTTTGCTTTTGGCAACTTGGCTGACCTGATTAATTGTCATAGCCAAAGCCTGAGTCAAAATATTTGTCGTCGTTTGTCTGTCAAGACCTTTTCTGTCTCTTGTCAAAATAATCAACTGTTCCTGCAAATATTGCATTGTTCTTTTGTTTGCCTCTTCAAGCGTTTCAGACTTGTTTGGTTCTTTGGGTGTTCTTTGGAAAAACTTCTGCTGTTCTTCCTTTTGTTTTTGCACTCTAAGTTTCAGTTCGTCCTCTTTGATTTTTTGTTCGTTCTCCAATTTTTGGTACACCACCTCCCGCTGTTTGATGTACTCTTCATCCAATCCCCACAGCCAACCCTTCCCTTGTTTTGAAACTTTCACAAAAGATCTGTTAGAAGTCAAATTGTGACGAATGGAACTTTGCCAACTTTCTCGACAGTACTTATAGTAAGGGTATAGGGTCCTGATAGACGCATAAATATCTGCCAAACTCATACCTTTTGGCGGACAGTATTTTTTCAAACATTCTAAAATCATTGTCGTGTAAGAGGCCGTGGGTTTTGTTCTATATTCAATAGGAATTTCTTCCAAAGTGTAAACTTTTTTGGGTTCTCTTTTTGCCTTAGGTGTAGGTGTTTTTTTGGGAGTTGGTGTTTTCTTTGGAGCTGGAGACTTTGTAGTTGTCTTGGGTGTTGCAGCTTTCTTTGGTTCAGGTGATTTGGCCTTCTTGTTCGGTGTCGGTGCTACGTCTTGTGGTGCATTCAATGCCGGTTCAGGCTCTTCTAATGAGGGCCCAGGAATCTCTATGATATCTGGACTGCCTTTCATCGGAGTATTTTCGACTGGGGTTGCAGGTTTTGGTTTACGTCCAGGTTTTGCCTTTTCGGCTCCTGTTTTTGTCAGTGCCGGTTTGCTAGCATCTGGAGTTGCCTTCTTCTTTGCAGCCGCTTTGGCTGCAGTTGCTTTGGCTGCACTCGCTTTGGCACGGGCTGGAGCCTTGGGCTTTGCTGCAGCCTTCTTTTTCTTCAGTTTAGCTTCTGCTTTGGCTTTGTCTAATTCAGCTTTTGTTTTGAATTTGTTTTCATGAATTGGATCGTTCATATTTTCAGGCAAAACAAAGACAAACGGAATGTCCGCAATCTGAATTTTAGATTCGTGTTTTAGTCCTACCGTTACGTTTTTGCCAATGAATTGGTCATTGACAAAAGCCCCATTTTTACCTAAAACAGTCAACTCAAATCTCGCATTACCAAAATTGTAGAAAATCTGGGCATGCCTTCTTGAAATATTTTTAGATGACCCTAAATTAACGTCGACTTTATGTTCTTCAATGCCTACAAACGAGTCATTTGCAGATCTTCTTCCAATGGTGACCTGTAATGTTTGAACAAAAAACGTGTAATTTTGGAAATCTAATCGAGCATAAGCTGATATTCCCGAGGTTGATGATGTGATATCGGTGGAGTTGAGAAATATCGCATTGCTTTGAGCATTTTTTTCATTGTTCTCTTTTTTAATAGACAAATTGGCAATGTTGTTTGCAAGATCTTTTTCTTCATTCACTTTTTTTGGAAGGGAGCTTCTCGAACTGTCTTCTATCTCTTGCAAAGAGGAAGTCGTCTTTTGCAACATGTCTTGTTTGTTCAAATGAGTTGGTGTCAATAAAGGTTTCCTTTTCACCGGAAGCATGGTATTTTTTGCCTTCAATATGGACTGAGGAGTTTTAGATTCATTTTTGGCTGGCACTGAGTTGGATTTTGTTTTTGGGGCAGTTTTACTGGCAGGAGTTGTAGGGTCTGAGTGTAAAGCAAGGTCAAAATCTTTAACCTTGGTGTCATTTTCTATTACTTTTGGATTTTCTTCTTCATCAATGATTGCATTTTCTTGTGACTCGTGTTTTAAAGCTTGAAGATTGTTCAGTTCCAGACGATGTCGTACACCAGAGTCAGATCTAGAAAGCTTTCTTTGCATTTTCTGTTCTTCAGATCCAAACAAAAATTCATCTTTCCCTCCATCCAGACCCAGCAGCGACTCAATAACGCCCTCTGAGCTTAAACTTGCCTTTCTCCCTCCAAGAGTTAGACCTGAAAAACTGAATTTTCGTTGAGAAAGTTGGGAGTTTGGATGGGGTGGAGTTTCATGTGGCTCTGGAATATCAAACTGGACAATTTCATTATCGTCATCCGCGTCTTCCGCTTCTTGATTTTCGTGTTTTGAAAAAGTGCTATGTGGCTGCGATAAGTCCTGATGACCGTTGGTTCCTTCATCATTCTCGTCATTGTCAAAATTCTTGTGTGCTTTGGTGATAAAATCATCTTGGAGAGACGAGGTCAGCAGCTGCTGTGCTTGCTCGTCCATTTCATAGTCAGTCTTTGCAAAATCCTTACTGTCAGCTTCTCCAGTTGTAAGCTGGACAGGCTCTCCTAGATCGTCTTCCAAAAAAACATTGTAATCTCTCCTGCTCTCGTGTCCAAAGTCAGTATTACTGTTCAAAGGCGATTTCAAAGAGTTTCTGAATGCTGTTCTTGGATCCTCCTCAAAAATGCTCATACTTAGCCTTGGGCCCTTGAAATCACCATCCATTCCATCAAAGTCTGTGGTGCCTAGACCAAGCAACAAAGTAGTTGAATCTAATCTTTTTCTAGGCACCAGATCAGGAATGGAGGCGGCACTCATCACGTTTTCAACATCAAATGCTGAATCGTTTTTCACAGGGTTGTTATCATTTGGAGAATGTTTTTCGTTGTCTTGCAGTGTTTTGGGGGATTCTATTTGTGGTTCGAGATTGTTTTTAGTTATTGCGGAGTTTTGGTCAAACCTGACATTATCATTTCGAGCGCCCTCATTTTTTTCAATTGAATTTTGGTCATTAAGCGACATAATTAGTGGCCAACAAGAGAAATAAAAAATTCCAAATTGTTTGTGTTTTTGTGTTGTGATCTTGTGATATAAAAACTCAAGTGTTGAAAAATTCACGGTCAAACCGATGATATGCAATGTTTCCCAAGGGGATGTGGTCTCGCTGCTAAGTAGAAAAAACAGCGCTGGTTGCACTTGATAAAACTATGTTTCCCGGTGGGATTAGGTGCTTGGTAACTTGGAGATCCTTGCTATTTGTATTATTTTCAGCTAGCTTAATACGCACTTCTTACGTGACTATAAACTACCTTTTTGTTTACTTGCCTGTAAGTTAACCGCATTAAATTTTTGGATGTCAGTCGCCTTGGAAATTCTTATAAAAAAAAAAAAAAAAAAGAAAAAGCAAGAAAAACAACAAAACGACATGTAACGCTTAAATAAATAGCGCGTTTAGTGCGGGTCACGTCAAAGACGTCTTTTAATTACATCAAGCCTGGCACAAAGCAAATCAGTAAAAGAAAATCTTGGTTACATGTCGTTACTTAAACTCTCATTTTACGTACTTTGTGTATCTCTTCATCACTAATACACCAACTGATTGAGTCTTTTAGTTCTGCTTTCAACTCGATCATTCCTGTTTCTTTGTTTGTAGTAAAGTCTTCCATTTCGAAACCCAATACCAAAATCAATTGGTTTAATTTGTTGAATTTCTCTCTCAAGTAATAGTGATCTGACGAACAAACAGTAGAAATAAACAAACTGATTTCTTTATCCAATTTCAAAGCCCCCAGTTCATTGACTTTTTGTAAGCTCCAAAACTTTGGCAGTAGCACAGATTTATTGATGTAATCAATAACAAAAGACAATATCAGACTATAAAATTTCGAATCACAGACGTTTTTGTAGGGCTGCGATATGATATTCCAAAATTTAATAAAGTCAGCCAAAGTGCCCAGGTCTTCCAAATCCGCGGCATTACAAAAGTACGCTTGTGAAATGCTTTTCTGTGACTGATTGGGTTCCTCCGCAGATTGTTGAATAAAGTTCTGTTTCCCGTTTAACAACAACTTCCCCAGGCTCTGACACGCTTGCTTCCAGCCAATTTCAAAGACTTTTGAAGCGTAATTTCTCAAAATCAAGTCGCAATACTCAACCGTTGTGTCGTACGCGTTTTTAATTTTTGCTGCCACAGCGTCTGCGTGCTTCTCAAAAATAAAATTTGTTGGCAAGATATTGTTCCCGTGGATCAATTCTTCAACCAAAAGTTTTTCCAACACCACTTTCAATGCCTGGATCGTGTTCATATATATTAGCAAAGTGTGAAAATGGTGCATACCTATATCTGTGGTGTACTCATCCGCTACAATTTGTTTGTTTGAGAAAACTTCTTTAACGATGTTTGAAGTGGTGCTGCCCTTGATGGTGTTTGCATACTGCTGGATAGATGAGAAGGCAGATTTCATGACGTAGTCTCTTGTGTTGATAAGCCCGCTTTGATTTTCGTGTTGCGGAGTAGGTGTTGAGCCACGTGTGCCAATTTTCTCTACGGAATTTGTGTATTTGGACAAGTAGGTTGGAGTGATGGATAGATCAGCTAGTTTGTTCAAGATTTTTTTGATGAACAGTTCTTTGATGATCACATCAGGCAAAAAGTTTGACATAAATTCGTCGACAAGTTCAAAATCCCCAGAGTTGATGATGATGATCAAGTACTTTTTGCATATAATGGAAAAATCGTCCGTAAGCGAAGAGGTAGGAACTGGTGCATCTATTAGTTGCGGGTCAGGCTTGCTGAAAGAGGAAATGTAGTTGTTCAGGTCAGGCATGATTTCAATATCAAACACTTTCCCCAAATTGTCTTTGATTTGCTTTTGAAACAATGGTTTGAAGCTGTCGTTGATTATGGTGTTCAATTTTGTGTTGAATTGGTTATCAGCCAAGCATTTTGGAATGTGCGTTACACTTTGCTCATGGGATTCTTCCTGAGCCACCATTTCCTCGTCTTGAGAGAATTCTTTATACTTAATGCTGAAGAATTTTTGGAACATTGACCAATATCCCAGGATGATCAAGAAGTCACTCAGAAACTCGTCTTTCTTGTTTTGCAAATCCGATTTGTCCATAAAGATATCTAATATCAAGGAGCTTTGTAAATCAATTTCTTTTTGTAAATTATCCATAATAGAGATCATTGATTTTTTGTCATCATTGTAAAACCTGATAATGATTTGAGAATGGTTATTAATAATCATCGAGCACATCTTGAACAAGTGCAAGAAGGACTGTGGTATAGACAATTTTTTCTTCTGCAAAACAATGATATCTCTGGATTTGTCATTGATAATGTTACAAATGTATTTGGAGTAAAGATCAAGGCCGAGCTTTGGCTGATTGATCAGGGGGAAAATTTGGAAACTCTGCTGTAAGATTTGCAAATTCTTGTTGTCGTTTGGGTCACGATACAACTTTTCGCAACTTTGGTCAAAAATGGTTTTGTTAATCACTAGGATATCATTCATTGTTTTTGTTATGAAGGCAACAGGTTCCATTGGCAGTTCACTTGTTGGAATGATTTTCCTTGCAAATTCAGTGTTCAAATATTCAAAATCATTGTTGATCAAAGCCAATATATCCCTTATATTTTGACTAGCTTCTAGCAATTTTTTGTTATTCTTCACGTCATCGTATCTTTGCCTGCTACTATGAGGATCGAAATCTTGGTGAATTTGTTTACATTTTTGTTTAATTTTCTGCAAATTGTTCAGGTAGT
>JFAV03000035.1:128920-151037 GCA_000585475.3 Hanseniaspora vineae
ATTTTGACTAGCTTCTAGCAATTTTTTGTTATTCTTCATGTCATCATATCTTTGCCTGCTACTATGAGGATCGAAATCTTGGTGAATTTGTTTACATTTTTGTTTAATTTTCTGCAAATTGTTCAGGTAGTGGTACGTTGACTGTACAGACTCAAATTCTGTGGTCAAACTAGTCAAAATGTCGTTTATTTTTGTTGATATTTGATAGTTTTTCTCGTACTTGTTTGATTTCAAAGTGGAATGGAAATTGGACAAAATAGATGACAATGAAGTTTTATTCAATTCCAACGTTCTTCCAAAATCCTGTTCGTTCGTGATGACCGTGCTGTTGATGAAGTTGATCAAATCTGTGTATGTGGTTTGATGCTCAGTTTTCAATGCCTTAAACAATTTTGCCGCTTGATCCTGAGTCTTGAGCGTCTTGTAAAGAATTGTTTCAAAATTTTCCAACTTGGCCTGAAGGGTGTCCTCATCGATTTTTTGTGGATTGGACATTTCGCTTTGCATAAGAATCTTGGCGGTGTAATTCCTTGTGTTTTCTGCCATTTCCCGTTGAACAAGTTTAATGTAGGCCTTTTTGTTTACGAATACCTGTTCACTTTTCTTTTCGCAGCACCTTGCTACTCTGAGTCTAACGTGTGTTGTTTGTCCGAGGGGAATAATTATCCAAACATGCTTTTCCGGACTGTTGTTTTTTTTTTTGTGTTTTTTTGTTTTTTTTTTCAATTCGCGCTATAATTTTCGGACTGGACAAAGCGCGCGAGGCTATCTATCCAGGAACTTTTCACCCTTGATTGTGTAAGACTTTTTAACATTGAACAGAGCTAAAAATCATTATTATATGGGAAAGCACACTGCATGTCTTTTATAATATTATGACATGCATTAAAGATGTTTTTAATTGTTTTTTGATTGCTAGTAATTGTTTGCTCACATATAGTATTAATATATTATAACTAAATAAAAAAAAATATATTCCAATTTAACTAAAAAAAAATAACTAATTCTAACTATAATAATAAAAATGATATTAAATGGTAATGGTAATGATAATGGTAGTGAAATCGCAAAGACTTTCAACACACAACAAACAAAAAAATAATTTATTAATATAACAATTTACTTCCCTTTATATGATTAATCAATCAATTAAGCAACAACAGCTGGTTCTTCTTCATATTCTCCTTCTTCTTCAATTTCGTGCTGTTCTGGCAATTCTTCTTCTTCCTCCTCTTCTTCTGGCAATTCTTCTTCTTCTTCTTCGTCGTAGTAATCACTTCTGAAAGATAGTGTTGGTTTGACTTGGGCAGAATCCAAAGTCCAGTTGTTCAATGCACCTTCAGCATCCATGATGATTTGTTTAGAAGCTTCATATCCGTCATAAGCTGGTCTTGTTTCACCAGGAGTCACTGGAGAATCATCCAACAATTCCAACATTGCTTTCCCGTAACCTGCAATCAAAGCCAATTTTTCAGAATGTTCGATAATAGAATCAAATTGGTAGTTGAAAGCAGCTCTCAATTTGGATCTAGTGATATTGGACAATTGTGCTTCAGCAACCAAACTTTCAGCTTCTGCTCTAACCAATTCTTGTTCCAAGACTTCCAATTTTGGAGATTGAGGATCTTTATATTTCAAATAAGCAATTTTGTCAGCCAATTTAGCCTTTCTGTCTCTTGATGGTTGAACTGAACCTTCAATATCTCTTATAGATTTGATAGTCAATCTGTATTGATCGTATCTATCAATGAATTGATCATCCAACTCACTGATTTCGTAAATCAAAACCCCCAATTTATCGGTGATATCGGAAACATCATCATCGTTTTCCAAACCCCAAACACTCAATTGTTTAGCAGCTTCTCTTCTTTCGTTAGCAACCATTTCCAAAGATCTCAAAACGTTTTTTTCCATTTTGACCAAAGTGTTTAATTTTCTAGATAATTCTGGACCAAAAGAACCGGCAGCATTTTTTCTAAAAGAATAAGCTAAACCACCTCTACCGAAAAATCTGTTTTTGGTAGAACTTGGAGGTGGAGGAGGATTTTGCAATTCAGATGCCGTTGGAGCTCTTTGGTTTCTTAGGGAGTATGTTCTATGCATATTTGTGTGTGTGTGCGTGTGTGCGATGGAGTGTGTCCTTTGGTTTATTGACTCTTTCTTATCATTAGAAAAATTAAAAATAGGTCTACTGGACGAGGAATGAGTGTACAGAAAGAGGCATTCAAATATGATAAAGAATAAGAGAAAGAACAAATTAGAATGCATCAACATAACCAAAGTAGAGAAGAATTCACTTGATTGTAAACAGAAGAGATAAATGACACCCTTGATTAAAAACTTTGTTGAAGTAAACACACACACATACGTTCTCTCTCTCTATATATATATATATATATATACATGTATATACCCTATATACTAAACAATTAATCTCAATAAACAATCACAGAATTATTATTATTATTATTTTTTTTTCTACACCAATTAAAAAGAAAAAGTACTTCAAAAAAAAAAATATTAGACAATCTAATTTCCTGATTTAGATTAAAGTTGACTAAGCAAAGTATTTGACTATTGGCTTTTTTTGTGTGGGTGTGGTGGGTATGTACATAGTATATCATCAATACAACAAACCCAGCAATTTGTATATATATGCTATATACTATATACTATATACTATATACTATATATATTCGTAGTAATCTATTTTAAAGATAGATTAAGTGATTAGACTCAGAAATAGTGGTGGTAGGAAAAGTATTACAATGAATAGCAGAGTTGTACCTTTTTTTTTTTTCCAATTCAGTAATATATTTTCTGCAAAGCCTTCTATTGCTTCTTTTACCAAGATTACATGTTTCATCTCTTCTTTTTTTTTTTTTTCCCTTTAAAATTTGAACAGTTTGGAGAGGGTAATGTATATGAAAAGGTTTAATTAAATACAAAAAAGCTGTATTGTTGTACTGCTCTGCATAGTATTCTATTTTCCTGTACTTTTTTTTTCTATTGTATTGTGTGTTATTGTCCCATTGTTTTGTGCTATTATTATATTGCACTTCATTCTATTAATAAAACCTTCTAAACTGGGAAATTAATCATAAATAGGGGAGACATCAGAAGAGGGGGAAAAGAAGTTTTAGGGACCAATGGGAGAAGAAGAACAAGAAGACAAAGAGGGAGACTGTAATCCAACTGCAATGGAAGGATTGTTTGTTGATGTAATGTAATGAAAGGCTTTTGGAAGGGGAAAAGTATGAGTGAAAAATGTCTATTGTAAGTTGTAGTTTGTGAAGTAAATTAAAAGAAGATTATAGAAGATAGGTGTTTTGGCTGGGTAGCTTGGTCTTGTAGTCTTTTTTTTTTTTTTATATATATATGCGATAAAAAGAGTTAATTATATTATTAGACAGTATTCCGTGGAAATCATTGATTAATAGCGGGTAAAAATACAGAAATGACGTATTTATGGCTACTAATATTATATGTATATATATGTATATATATGTGTATACGAGGTTTATGAGATTTATGAGATTTATGGGATGGGATGGGATCGGATGTGATCGGATAGTTTAGATGTCCAGATTTACTCCCTAAGATAAAATCTCTCCGTTAATGATTGCATTCAATCTTGCCTCTTTCAATGCATCTGATTTCTTGGTATTGATTTCACTATCTGGTTTAATTTTCAATTTGTTTATTATTAGTAGTGAGGATAGATGTTGAGGATGTTGAAATTGACAATGTTTGGTACCAAGGGGACAGAATCCGTTAAGGTATCTTGGACAAAATGTGTTTTGATATTTGAGTATTTTCTTGCGAGCAGTATTACCAGGAGAGCGGGGGATTGTATCATGAGTCTTATTGTTTGCACTAGTAGCCTTATCCGCTGCAGCAGTAGCAGCGGCGACAGAATCTGTGTCAACCCCCACTTCTGTGTCCGGGTGTTCCTCCACCTGTGCTCTGCTTTTATTATCCCTAACTTTCGCACCCTGTTCCTCTTCTTCCTCCTCCTCCTCCTCCTCCTCATCGCTGCTCAGTTCTACTTCCACTGGTCCATTTGGTCTTGTATGTTTGAACTTGCATTGCGGGCCCATGTAGCAGAACCCCAACCTGTACGCCTCGCATTCTTCCTCCACCCCGTCTTCTCCTGCTCCTGTTTTGCCACTCTCATCCACTGCGGCAAGAGTTATCACGTTGTCCACGTCATTCAATGGGAAAGTACCCAAGTGTTTATTAATAAGAATGCCTGATTTCGGGTCGATGTGCTGGAAGGGGCAGTCTTCGTGGTGGTTGTTTGAATTGGCATTACAGAACCCGTTTTTGCTGAAAAACAAACATTCAGGCATCTTGCGCAGATTATACTCGTGTAAATACTCGCACTGGTCGTTCTTCTTGCACAAACCCTTCAGCCAGTGCTTGCACACGATCTTGTTGTAAAAATTCGAGATGATGTGCTTTCCAAAAGGGCAGTTACAGCCAAGATGGTATGGGCAGCCATTCTGTTGACCTTGGTTCGCCATGGTATTGTCACCAAAGTTATTCGTGTCTCTCTTGGCATGGTAGTATTCACACAGTCCAGCATTGTTTCTTGCATCAAATCCATATTCTTTGTACAAGAAATCTTTGAATTTGAAACTGTATTGGTTCTTGACAGATTCATCAAGTATGGACATTTTTGCTTTCCTGGTTCCTGTCTTTCCTGTCTTTCCTGTCTTTCCTGTCTTTCTCTTAGATTTAGTAATCAAATAAAGTTATCGTTTCAAGAAGTGTATGAATAATCTAGTTGATGTGCTCAAAATTGCGTCTCGGCTTATATTTCGGCGTAAATTATATGAAAAGGAAGGAAAAAAAAAAAAAATGTAAAATATATAGGTCTCGGACATTGACTCGAAAAGTAGTCCGTGGTGGAGTTTGTAATTCAAATATTGTACGCAGCCAAGGCAAAGGTCACAAAGAAGGACAACTTGAACGCAGGAAACACCTTCATGTATGCCCACGAGCTTCTGACCCACTGTCCCACACGTTCCCCAACGCCCCTGCCTTTTGCACCATTTCCCGACGTCCCAGAAAGATCTTGCAACTCCTCACTCAACCCATTCAACCCAAACAATCCCAGCACCCTACTCGAGCCGGAGGCACTTTTTGAAGTTCCACCCGTGATACGCTGCACGACCCCGCGGGTCAGCAACCACTCAAACAAGACCATCCCAGACCCGAAAAACACAAAAATCACACGGCTCAACTTCCCAAACACCGTTCCGGCCAACAATCCAAACAAAGAGCCCGTGGTGATCTGTCTGTAAACTTTCTTTCTTCTTTCCCTCTGTGTTTCAGAGTTGAAATTGTCCAATGATGCGTCCGCAGGGGAGATCTCGGGAGATAAAGGATATGGTTTGGTTGGGGATTCGTTGTAGATCGGAGCACCATGGGAGGTGGTGAAGAATGGGGTGCATGAGACTCCACCGGCTAATAGAAGCAACGAGGAGGATAAAAGAAGCGGAGACTTCGTGAAGGAGAGTCTTGATGCAAACAAGTTTCTCGCGTATGAGTTGGTCTTTGGTGCGGAGATAAAACCTCTACGAAATGACAATTGGATACCGTTTCTAAACATTGTTCTGTTGCTAATGATTTGCTTTGATGCTTGGTTGATCTTGTTTTGTGTATCTTGCAGCTTGTTTTCATACTCACTTGTTTTACTCAAAATTCCAAACTATCTAATTTTGTTGAACCTTTTAGGGGAACTCGGCAAAAAAAAAATGAGAAAAAGGTAATATTATACAATTTTCTTTGAAAAGTCTATGTCACGTGGTTTTGCAAACTGATGAGGCTTCAAGTCAAGCAGAGCAATTGAGATGAGCAGAGTAGAGCGACTGTGAGATTCATAGAATAATTTTGGTAAAAAATCTAAGCACTCTTTGTCAATCGCATGATTTTGTTTGCAAGGTCACAAAGTGTAAGACAGAAAAAGTCAATTCTCAGGGAATCGAGTAGCTGATGTTTTAAAGAGGGCTTTCTGTGTTTTAACATATTTTCTGAATCTACCAGCAAATCAATCTGACAATATGCTTGATGTTAAATTTAATGTTATTGAGCACCATTTATGCCAGCGTTTGAGTGGCAATCTCTTTAGCAAGTAAATTTCAAACCCCAAAAACTGTTGTTTATTTTTTCACTTTAGTTTTTTGTACTTTAAATGAAAAGGCTGTGAAAGGCAAAATGTAACTAGCAATATTAAAAAGTAAACAATTTTTTTTCCAATCGTAATTGTCTTTTCACATTACTGAAAAAACTTGTCATCGAGGCTGGTCAAGTGTATTTTAAAAAATGTTATATATACTATACACATATACATGAACAAACCCAAGTTTTACTTTTCTTTCATAATTCATGACGGTTTTACTGTTTTTTTCATATTTATAAGTCATCACTGGACCAACTTGGCGCATCTGAGGGGATGACTAGAATTGCTGGACTAGCTGCAATTGCTGAGTTGTTGTGATTTTTTTTGCTCACTTCACTTCTCAAACCTACTGTACTTGCTAAACCAAGTTAACTCACTGCAGTCGCTAAACCAAGTTGACTCACTGCACTCACTGCACCCACTGCTAACGCAGCTCACAGCTCGCAGTTCACTTATTAATCCTCAATTTCTCGTGGACAATCTCTTCCAATTTGTCCCAGTTTTCCAGTCTTTTTTTGTTCCTCAGTTCAATCGATGCAGTAATCCCATTCATGTTTTTACTACTATTAATCAATACCGAGTTCTCTTTACAATGCTCCAAGTACATCTTCTGACACTGTTCATAAATCGGATAATTTGTTTCCAAGAAAATCTTCAACGCTTTGAACGCCATGGCATGAATAGCCCTGTTCCACGACCCTGAATTAATCGCTTGTTCTACCAACAAATATGGGTCCTGATCGTTCATCAACAAATCGTTGATATCTTCCATCGCTTTCAACTTGTCTGGTTTGTCTCCGTGCAGTGACTCGGACAATCCGTCAGAGGTTGTCTCTTCGTTACTCTTGTCCTTTTTCTGCAACTTGTCTTTTTTGATTGTAGAGCCCGCTTCTTGTTCTTCCTCATCGTCATCAAGAATCATGTCATTATCGTCCAGGTCTGTATTACTCCCATTATCCAATTTCAATTGACATGTCAATTCGTAAAGAGATGGGAACAATATTGGCAATATAACTTCTGAATTTTCAATAACCAAATTCAAAAAATATTCATTATTCCAATATGATAAAACTTTTTCAGCCACTTGGAAATGTGGGGATGAGATGCATTTGGTCAATTGTACACTCAATGGAACTTCAATTTTCAGAAATTCCAAAGGTTCAATAACTTCAAATATATCTTCCAATTCGTTCAAAAACATAATTTCTTTGGAAGAATTGATCTTGGGCCAATATCTCAATAATCCCATAATGACTTCTTCTGTCAACATTGGTTCTTTTTCCAAAAATTGTACAATACAATAGGCCAATTGTGGATGGTACAAGCTCAAACACCTCACTTTGTGTAATGGAATCAAAACTCTAATCAAAAAAATCTTGTGTTCTTCCTTCAACGGTAATGCAAACCCATTAATAATAGACCCCAAAATTTCCAACAACTCTGCAATCCCATTAAATTTTTCTGTTTCATAAACAAATTGTAAAAAAATATTGCTTATAGATCTTCTAATAAAAGATCTTAAACTTAAGAATTTCCCATATATTCTATGCAATGTAGTTTTCAAACAATCTCTTTCTCTAATATCTTCACTATCAAATAATTCTAGTAATTTAATAATGAAATTTTGATCAATATATTGTTTTGCAATTGAATGATTAAAATCTGGACTTTCCACAAATCTTAAGAAAAATTCATAAACTAATTGCATATGAGGCCATGCCAATTCATTAACCGGTTCATCTTCATCTGGATCAAAAATTTCTCCTTGTGGATTTACTGGAGGAGGTATTGGTCTAAATAAATTGATTTTAAACATATCAACGATTTCTTTGTACATGATATCAGGATATTGGAATCTATGTGTAACAATAAATTCAATCAATTCTTGCAAGGTACATCTTTTGATTTCTTTACCTTGGATATCAAAACTTGGATCTGTAAAATCAAACATAACTTTGCATTGATCAATTTTGGCTAAAAACAATTGAATATATTGTTCTTTATTTGAACCATTCATTCCTTCTCCGTTATCGTTTAATTCATCAAAATTAGGTAATTTACTCAACTGTTGATATCTTGAATGATCAAATCTAGAAGAAGTTTTCCTTGTTGGAGTTTTATTCACTCCTCCTGCTACTCCATTACCATTATAATTGATCAAATCCAAATCATTATCATTTGTATGTTGTAATAAATTAGTCTTTGTTGGAGTAGGTAATTTCTCAAATGAATGTGATGATCTTGGTATATCTATTGAAGGAGAAGAAGGTGGAATATCCATATTGACATCAGGTGTACTACTGGTACTACTGGTACTACTATTATTGGTGCTGCTACCAATAGAACTGTTGACATTTAGGTTTGTATTAGAAGTGCTAGTACTATTGGTGTCAGTATTTTTATTTTTATTATGATTGGCACCATTGATATTATGACCATGTGTTTTTATAGGAGTAGGCAAATTACTACCACCACCACTGCCACTGTGATTACTGGTATTATGTCCAGTAACAACTTGTGCTTGTTGTGGTTGTTTTGGAGTAGTGACAACTGCTGCTTTCAGCAAAGTAGCGTGTCCTGAAGCGTTACTGTTACTACCACTACCATTCTTATCATTAGTACTCTTGTCATTACTATGGTGTTTATGTCCTGTATTAGTTGTTGTTGTATTACCACTTAATCCACCACCACCACCACTACTACTAGTACTACTACTACTACCACTACCATTTTTTCTCGATTTTGAAGTGGAAGCACTGGTATCTTGTGATGAATCATTGCTCTTCTTCTTGTCTTTGCCACTACTACTACCACCAATATTGCTATTACTACTACCACTGCTATTACTACCACTGTTGTTCATAATACCATTTTTCAATATACTAGATGCACTACTTTTATTTGAAGATGTATTATTACTTGAATTATTGTTCTTATCACTAGTACTACTATTTTTATCATTTTTATCATTTTTATCATTTTTATCATTACTCCCACCACCAGTAGTTTTTTTAATCAATTTCTGTTTAAAACCACGCATCATCTTGAACTGAATGTGATTTGTGATTTGTGTTTTGAGATTTGTGATTTGTGATTTGTGATTTGTGTTTTGTTGTACTAATATATGTATATATATATTTTACTAATCTATTTCTTCAATGATTCCAATTATTCAATTATCTATCTCCCTTTGTTGTTAATCAAATGTGTAACCTTCTATTTACCAATCGTATTATAGTATACTTTGGTGTTGTGTGTTTTGTATGCTGGTCTTAAACTTCTTACACTTATACATTTTGGGGTAGACAATACAGTCAAAGACTTTCATCACAATATCATACTTGTAAATTCAAATAATTACTTATGAAAACTGTATCAATCATTAATCAAATCAACTTCAACCAAATCAACTTCAATCAAATGAACTTCAATCAAGTCAATGATGTCAAAAAAAAAAACCTCTCTAAAGTCTAAAATACCCACTTGTATACTAAAAATATATACATACATACATACATACATACATACATACATACTAAACACCATATACTAAATACTAAATACTAAATACTAAATACTAAATACTAAATACTAAATACTAAGAAGTAAGAGTAAGAGTATAATAAGAAACACTAACAACAATCAACAATCAACAATCAACAACAGACAAACAAGACAAACAAGACAGACAGACAAACAATAACACACAAAACAAAACAACGCCAAAACAATAATCTCTATACTTTAAGATATTAATTATACTATATATTTTATTATTAGATAGATACCTTAATTGTATGTAGAATACACTAACCTATCAACAAATAGTATTTATCCATGTATTTATTCATGTATTTATCCATGTATTTATCCATGTATTTATCCATGTATTTATCCATGTGTTTATCCATGTATTTATTATGATTTTTTATCAACAATATTTTTTTTGATAGTACAAGTATGTGATGTGGTGTATGGGTTATGGTATATTAGGAGAGTGTGTAAGTATGCGGGTAAACATGAGAGAGAAGAAAGATTTGTGTACCATGTTTACTGATATATGTCTATATATATATATGTATGTATGTCTACTTAGGTGTATGGGTTATATTGAAGAGTAGTGATTGTTAGTACCTGATTTTGCTGGTGCTAGTGATGATGTGAGGGTAAATACGTTGAAATGTGTGTGTAGTGGTAGGGTTGGAGTCAACTAGGTACTAGTCACATGATCAGGTATTTTTTTAAAAAGATATCTATGCAATGATAAAAAAAGAAAAAAAAGCCCTATAGTTAGTGTGCTATGGTGAAGTGCAGTATAAATATTGTAACATCTCATTGTGTATATATATATATATATATATGTATATATATATATGTAAATATGAATATGTATATATGAAGGAATTCAATGTTTGGAATAGTCTCTACGCGTGGTCACTAAGGTGTGCTCGGGTAGTTTTATTGAGCTAGGTAGGGCCTGGCAGTCACTAACAGTTACCCCAGGGGTTTATATTATCCCTGATAAACAGATCAATTGAGTAGCAAAGGCCAGGGAAAACCAAACCACAATTCATAGTATAAATACTAGTAATAACAATCAGGAGATTGTTTTTCTCTTATTAGTATTGTTAGAAGAGAAATTTTTGGGGCCAAAGTATAATATGATGATAGTATGTTTATGATTTTAAAATGAAATTACAAAGCTAATTAAAAAGTAACATACAATTTCAGAACCGCTACTCTGATTATACTTTATACTACTTGTTTGTATGTTTGTTTTCTCTCTATTTTCTCTCTATTTTCTCTCTATTTTCTCTCTATTTTCTCTCTATTTTCTCTCTATTTAATTTTTTTTTTTCTTTCAGTAAATTAACTTTTACATGGTATTGCATTGAGCTCAAGAGAGTGCAAGGAGAAAAAGATTCATTGATAATAAAGGGTAGTAATTAGTCGATATGTTTTTGCGAATTGGTATTTTGCACTAGAGCCTTTTTTTTTTTTTTTTTGACAAATCACTTTCACAATCAAATCACTTTCACAATCAAATCACTCGGTTCGCTCGCGATTCTTCACCTCTCATAAACCAGCTGCAACTTATTCAACCTTCTTTGCCTCTCTCTTGACCAAAACTCATCTCTGTAAATCTCCCATCCTTCTCTAATCTCATTATTGAAAATCTTTGGATTCAATATAATCTTAATATCATCATTATCATTATTGACATTGGTCTGTTTCAATATCTTCCATATAGTCAATTTATATTCCAAATAATTAATATATTCTTCCGGTTTCCGCATCATCTTGGTCACGAATTTCATATTACACTTTATAACAAAGATCAAAATCAATTCAATCAAAATATTCACTCCAACAATATTAACAATTTGCAACTTCCTCTGTGGTTTGATCAACTTGCAATTAAACTGCTTCAAACCTTTATTACTCAATTGGAAAAATTTCCGCGGTAAAACAATAGTCCGCCTATACTCTCCACTCAAATGGAATAGCATCAATGTAATAACCAAGAACCACAATAGAAATTGTGCTAATAAAGGTGATATTTGTGTTTTCAAAAAAGGATAGTAATAAACACAAACAATAAGTAAAACACACAATATTATAACAAATAAACTGAAAACATACCTGATCAATAATTGCTGTTTATATTGTTTCCTAAGATCATCTTCTAATATGAGTAAATTCCGAAATATCATTGAAGTTGGTGAAACATCAGATTTAAGCAATCTCACATTACCATTATGTGTGTGATTATTAGTCCCAGTATTACTGCTGGTATGAATGTCAGAATTTCCAGTAGCATTCCTCACGCCAGTGTCCTGAGTGGTCCCTGTGTTATCATTGTTTGTATCTGTGGTATAAGTGTTTGTAGTAGTAATGATGCGATTATTTGTGCTAGGGTTCATCTAGTATTATCAACTCATAAAAAAAACAAAACAAAACAAAAAAAACAGTACCTATAGTAATACTCTCCAACAAACTTTGATTCTTGGATTGTATAGGTGATTGGCACCTCTTCAAGTAGCAATTGACTCAATGAATGGATAAACTGATCAACCAACTGCTCGATTCATCATAATCTCATTAATGAAATATCCTATTAACCACGTTGGTCTATCTCACTCTAGTATACTCACTAAATGCCATTTTGCCATATTTTGTTGAATTTTTCTACGTAAATTCTGACAACTCTTTTGAATAATAGTAAAGGCGAGAGACGAGGAAAAAAAAAAAAACTTAAACGACAGACACTAAAACGACAGACACCAAAACGACACAGACGTTTTGCGACGTATTCAAGACTTTTTACGATAAAACGCGAAAAGAAAAAAAAAAAAAAATGAAAACTTGCACGGAAAAATGCAAACGTTTATTCCATACGACAACGATGCAGGGAGAGACAAGTTTACACACACTGATAGCGCGTTTGCAACTAATCAGAATTCTTGGATTAGGTACAGTTGTGATAGACTTGCAAATGCTGTGTCATAATCGGAGAATAGAGACTCAGAGTGCAGAGACCAAAACAAAGAACCTCTGGTCAATCAGTTAAAGCACCACCCACCCCTCTTTCCCCACACGATGACCGCGGAGCCAAGTAGAAAGAAGTTCAAAGTCTCATCACCAGACTACTCAGAGTTTGCCAAAGGTGCAATTGTCAAAATCAGGTTAGAAAATTTTGTTATTTACAAACTGACAGAGTTTCATTTGTCTCCGAGTTTGAATATGATCATTGGACCTAATGGGTCTGGGAAATCCACCTTTGTTTGTGCTGTTTGTCTTGGACTTGCTGGGAGACCAGAATATATTGGGAGAGCTAAAAAAGTGGAAGATTTTGTTAGAAATAATACTAAATCCTGTAAAATTTCTATTTTTTTGAAAAATGACTATGAAGCATTGTCACAAAACACAAAGTTACGGAATTATATTCCAAAAAACCAAGATATTATCGAAGTGACAAGAATTATTTATAAAAATCCAATAGCTGCAGTGAATTCAAGTACACGATATAACTCAACTAAAAATTTGGAAAAAGCGAAAAAATCAGATTATTTCATAAACAATAAGTCATGCTCTGAAACTCTTGTTAAAGAACTGGTTTCATTATTAAACATCCAGTTGGACAATTTGTGTCAATTTTTGTCTCAAGAAAGAGTGGAAGAATTTGCTAAATTGAAAAGTGAGAAATTATTGACAGAAACAATAAGGTCTATTCAACCAGATTTAATACCAGTTTTTGAAAGTTTGCAAGATAATGAAGTTTTGAAATTGGACAAATCTAAACAATTGGAAAATCAGAAAAAAATGCTTGAAACTTCAACAGCCAAAAGAGATGAATTGAAAGGGAAAGTGGAAGAATTACAAAATTACAGAGAAAAAATAAAAGAAATTGAATTGCATAAAAAATTGATCCCCATTGTGAAAATTAAAGATTTCGATAAAAGTAGACAAAAATTAAAACAAGAACTGAAAACTATCAAAAATCATTACATAGAATTAACCAAAAAAGCAGAACCTTTCCAAGCAGCTTTACAAGAATTAACAAATGATTATAAAAAATCTCAAACTGCATATAAAGACTCTGAAAAAGAAGTGAGTGCATTAAACAACGATTTGAATCGGAAAATCAAAAATATTAAAAAAGTCGTTTCTAAAATTGATGAAAACAAGAAGAAAATACAATATTATCAAAAGAGAAATGAAACGTGTTTGCATCAAATAGAAGCAGAAAAGGCTAAAAAGGAAACTTTACAAGCACAACTATCCAACTTGAACTCCCCAGACCAAGCAGAATTTGATAAATTACATGAGCAGAGAAAACAGAAAACAATCGCCAAAAACAATAAAATCGCAGAATGTGAAACGTTGAACGATGAAAAAATGTCTGTTTCAAGTAAGCTAAGTAAAGAAAGACAAGTGATCCAACAAAGGCAATCTTCGCTGCAAAGTAATGACCCAATCTATATTTTGGATACCCAGAGGTTCAAACCTGAAATTAAAAGTGCAGTACTCTTTTTGAGAGAAAATGCAGAAGATATCAACTCAACAATTCTGCCACCACCAATTATGTCAGTGTCAGCTACAAATGTCGCCTACTCAAGATTTTTAAACGCCGTGGTTGACAGAAACGTGGCAATAGCTTTTACAATCACGTCAGACTCAACTTATCACCGTTACTCCTCCATGCTATTGGATAAATGGGGGTTGAACATTAGACAGTTGTCATCAGAACCTGTATCACAACCATACATTGACTCTAAAACTTTGCAACAAGAATGGGGGTTCGATGGGTACCTGCTCGATTTTGTGAAAGGTGAGTCAGCAGTGATACAGATGTTGTGTGAGCAAAGTCGTATTCAGCAGATCCCAGTGTCTGTCAAGCCATTGACAAACAGCATTGTGGAAAGACTGAAAAATTTCAAAGATCAAAAGGGCAATTTGATTTTCCAAAGAGTTCTTGCGGGCAACACCATGTACAACTTCAGACAATCCAAATATGGCGATAGACAGATTTTTTACACTTCAAGTAATATTTTCCAAAACAACACATTGTACCAAGGTAATGTCATTTCCGAGGAATACAAGAACAAAATATTGGAATTCATCCAAGCAAGAACAGCAAACGTGAAAGAATACGAACAGAAATTGCAGGATTTAAAGGAACAAGAAAGATCCATAAAAAATGAGATTGAGTCCTTTGTTGAAGAAGTTGATAGAGTTGTGCAGGAAGAAGTCCGTTTGAAACAACAGGGGAAAGAGTATAGAAGAGTGCAAGCGTATATCGAAAAATCAGATAGCAACATTGCCCATTTCACTGAACAGCTGAAAAAAGACGTGTCGTCGAGAACCCAGCAATTGCTTTTCGACAACATCGCGTTGTCAGAAACGTTATGCCAACAAAATGAAGAAATGTTGCAGTTCAACATCAAGGTCGATGAGATGAATGCTCGCATGCTGGAACAAAAAATTGTCATTTTTGATAAGAAAAACAAGTTTAAACACAAAGAAGACGAGTACGAAGGTTTGAACAAAGAATTGGAGGAAATGGACAAACTTTACAGGGAAAAAGCAGACGAGTACAAGGAGTACAAAAAGAATGACAGAGTTCTTCAATGGAAATCTGAGATTCGTAAGTACTCGGAAGACTTGTTGCTCAAATTGAAATCTTTATCGGATCACTATCAAGATATTCAAAAGTTTGACACAAAATCAATTAGAGAAGAGATTGAGAATTTGGAGGACGACATTAAAAACTCCAACCATGATGACTCGGTCCTTAACATTTTGGAAACCACAGAAGAGAAGATTAAGGCCCTGGAATTGGATATTCCAAAAGCTGAACAGGAGATTTTGGAATTACAGGAAAAAATGACCTCTGATCATGAATTTCTTAAACCCAAGCTTGAAAATATGGTGTCCAAAATTTCTGCAAGATTTGGGAAGCTCTTTCCAAATGTCGGATCTGAAGGTGCTGTAGAACTGGACACTAGAAGAGCTTTCAAAGATTGGAATCTTAAAATTATGGTGGCTTTCAGGGACAATGACAAATTGTCGGCCCTAGATTCTCACACCCAATCGGGTGGTGAAAGAGCCGTTTCCACTGTCCTGTATATGATCGCGTTGCAAGAGTTTACCACCGCGCCATTCAGAGTTGTTGATGAAATCAATCAAGGTATGGACTCCAACAACGAAAGAATCGTTCACAAAGCGATGGTGACGAACGCGTGTGCTGAGAAAACATCTCAGTACTTTTTAATTACTCCAAAATTGCTAACGGACCTGCATTACGACCCTAAAATGAGAATCCACTGTGTTATGGCCGGAGCGTGGATCCCCAACCCAAGCGAAGATCAAGAAAAAGTTCATTTTGGTCAAACCTCAAATTATGTGTTTTGAGCTTTAGACATTATGTAACTCTATAAACAAATGACTTTGATGAACATTTTTTGTTCTAGAATTGTGATGCCGAAAAAAGTGGTGATGTGCGGAAAGTTTTTTTTCCGTGTTCCGTGCATACCGATAACAAAAAAAAAACATCAAGCGACGCGGAATGAAAACATGGCTTATCAGTTGGTAGCTATGGGAAACAGATGAACTCTGGCATTACGAGGCCTGGCCCAAAAAAACAACATCAAAATAATAGAGCAAGCTGAAAGTATATGCAAAAATATTTACCAAGCTTTTCTTCTGTACCTCATTTATGTTTGATGAAGAGAACAACAAGTTGGGCAAGAATAACAATTTCAATGCAGCGGGCACCTTGCTCGGAGAAAATACGAAAATCAGTCCGATAGATGATAAGTGTGAACCAACTACTAGAAGAAGTACTGAACACTCTGATTTAAAAGTCTCTTTTTTTGAAGACAAAATACACCCACGGAGGCTCAAAAATACTCTATTGAAAAATGCTGGAAAATTTGGCAAAAAAAATACACACATAAACAAGTTTATTTTGGTTCATGTACATGACAAAGAGTTTTCCACTCCATATGAAGCCACCCTTTCTTGTATCCAAACTGGATTGAAAAAAGCCAGAATGAAATACTATGACATGCTAATTACTGGATTCACAGCTGGTTTGTTTTTCAGTATTGGTGGTCTTCTTTGCACGCAAGTGAACGGTTTGTTTTGGTCAGATCCAAGAGAAAGAGACCAAAGCATAGGGTTTGTTAGGTTTGGCAGAGGCATGGTCAGCTCGTTAGGTCTCTTTTTCGTTGTCGTTTTGGGGATCGAGTTGTTTAATTCAAATGTCATGTTTCTTACAGTTGCTTGGTGCGTTGGCAAAGTGACTGTTTTTGACATGGTGATTAATTGGAGCATTGTGGCTATTGGGAACATCGCGTCTACTCTTTTCAGTAGTTACGTCATTTTATATTTGATTCAGAGGAAAGGACAAACTGATCTTGTAGTTCTTGGCTCTCAATACTTTATGAACTCAAGACTAGGTCACAACGGTGTCCAGCACTTCATCAGAGGTTGTGCGGCAAACTTCCTAGTCTGCCAATCTGTATACTTTGCTATCATGTGTAAACCTATACACGCAAAACTCTTGATGATTTTTGTTGGAGTTTTCACTTTTGCTACTGTTGGATTTAACCACATCATCACTGAGTTGTTTTTGATCCCCTTTTCCATTTTCAATGTAGGTGCCTTTGATTTTGAAGAGGTTAAGCTGTACGATTTTGACCAGACCACCCCATTGTACGCAGACTTGCTGCAACATGGCAAGTATCGTGAAGCACAAAAAAAATTAGTTGTAAGGTTTATTACGAAAATGTTTATTCCCTCATTTTTTGGAAATATTGTTGGAGGTGCTGTTTTTGCAATTATCATACCGTTTTATATGCATTACTATGCCGTAAGGCAAGACGCAGCCCAAATGGGGTTCAAGAACTTTCAATATGAGGATACAAGACCAGACATCATTTCAGACTCTATGGTGAGTAAAGCTACTAGAATTTTTCTAAGGTCAGCAAAAAAGCGTAAATGAAAGTTGATTCAAAGCGAGTGTTTTCAATTATATAATAGTATGTGACGATTTCAACCCTTTTGGAGTGCATTGATCTTGGTTTGAACATTGTTCTGAGCCCGTAGCTAAAATAATTATCTAGTCACGTGAACAGTAGTTTTTTAGAGATTTGCTTGGCCGCGCCTCAAGCGAGCGTAAAACACGGAAATACTTAATATCAGGTGCCTAAAGCACAAGCCTAACTTTCAATGGAAAGTGATAAACCACACCTAAAGCAACTTTTCAATCTAAGCACTGAAATGCTTATAATAAGAAGGGCGTATTCAACGGGCAAGCTCCGCTCTTCTCTTTTGAGCTCAAAATCAAAGGGGCTTTTGAAAAAAAAACCTGTTCAAAACCTGCATCCACAGACCCCAGCAAGAACCAGATTTGCTCCATCCCCAACGGGGTTCCTCCATATGGGCTCACTTAGAACGGCTCTATACAACTACTTGTTAGCAAAAAATACTGGTGGGCAGTTTTTACTAAGATTGGAAGACACTGATCAGCAAAGATTGATTCCAGGTGCTGAACAAAACATATATGATTCTTTGAAATGGTTGAATATAGAGTACGACGAAGGTCCAGGAAAAAACGACAAAACAAATATGGGTCCTTACAGGCAGAGTGACAGAAGTGAAATATACTCTAAACATGTGCAAATTTTGTTGGATAATGGTCATGCATACCGTTGTTTTTGCAGTAAAGAACGACTTGATGGGCTAAGAGACTCGGCCCAAAAATTGCAACCTCCCACAACAGTGAGTTATGATAGACACTGTTTGAAATTGAGTGAAAAGGAAATCAAAGAGAAGTTGGATAATTTCGAAAGTTTTACTGTTAGATTAAAATCTCCTGATCAATACCCTGAATTCGAAGATATTCTTCATGGAAAGCTAAACATTCAGCCGCAAATCAACTTTAACGATGTTCGTTATGACGACCCAATCTTGATGAAATCCGATGGATTGCCCACGTACCATTTGGCCAATGTCGTTGATGACCACATCATGAAAATTACACATGTGATTAGAGGAGAAGAGTGGCTTCCATCTACACCTAAACATAGGGCATTGTACAATGCCTTTGGATGGGAGTCTCCTAAATTCGTCCACATACCTTTGCTGACCTCGGCAAACGACAAGAAATTGAGCAAACGGAAAAACGATGCAAGCGTTTTGGCTATGAAAGAGAAAGGAGTGCTGCCAGAAGCATTGCTAAATTTTAGTGCGTTGTTTGGATGGTCACCACCTAGACACATTTCTGCCAAAACTCATGACTGCTACTCTTTAGAAGACCTGATAAAGTTATTTGACTTGAATACCTTGACAAAGGGTAATGCAAAGGTGGACGAACAAAAGTTGTGGTTTTTGAACAAGTATCATTTGCAAAAGAGATTAGAGGATCCTACTAAGTTTAATGAGTGTGTTGATGACATATATGGATTAATGGGCGAGAAATACACCAAAGAAAACATAGCCAAGGTCTTGAAAAAAGTGGGGCCTTCTTTGACGACACTCAAGGAATTCCCCGTCTCTTACAACTATTTTTTTGAGAAGCCAGATTATAAAACCTGCGATGCACTACACTTCAAAGAGACCCATGAAGTTCGTGATATAAAGAGAGTTTTGACAAATTTAGATGATATCACCCCTGAAAATGCGTCCCAACTGATTGAAACTTTGAGATATACACTTGGAGTGCCTAAAAAGCTCATTTTTGAAAGCTTGAGATATGCCTTAGCTGGATCGCACTCTGGAGTCAGGCTTCCCGTTCTGTTGGAACTTCTCGGTCCAGAAGAAACAAAGCTAAGACTTGCCGAAGGTTTGGCGTCGCTTCTCAAAAGTTAGAATGTTGTAGTTGACATTAGACTTGCCATTAGATATATCTTGTAAATAAAGTTAAACATCGCTTGAATTGACATTTTATTATCCCAACTCTGGCATCAATTACGAGTACGAGTAATTGCAAAGCACGTGAGCGGAATATGTGTCAATGTTTTTCTGCAGATCGGCCATTCTTGAGGCTTCTAGACTCTTCTTCAAAAAAGGACTCACTTTTTTTTTTTTTTTTTTTTTTAAAGGGAGCGCATAGATTTCATATCTAAAATTTGCTTCTGGCGATTTTAAAAGCAACAATCAACTTTAATCAGACCTGTATGACGAAATAATTGAAAACAGGTTGGAAAACCAAACCAAAAATCTAATTATCTACTATAATGTTTGGAGCAGTAGCCGCAGGAAACCCTATTCAATTATCCGAGGAGGTGCCAAACTCCAATGGTCTGCAACACACCATTGTCTTATCATCAACAAAACCTAAACAGTACTCTCATATCACTCTTTTCCAATTACCAAACATTGCGCTTCCTGAAGACTTGGTGGCGACAGTTTATTTCAAACTCAGTGTTGACCAAGATTTCCAGTTGTTTGGGTACTTGGGTGCTGAAAAGCCAAGTGCCATATTCAAAGTCACTTTGCCTGGAGCCAAGGGCGATGACGCCAACAATCTTGGAGAGATAGATATGGATGTTGACGGAGTCGACACGGGAGCCGATGCCGGAGACGTTAACAATATTTCGCAGGTGCTTATCGGTATATCAGTGGAGCCGCGTGCTCAAGGGTTGGCCAAAATACAGCAGCTGAAAGAGATGAACCTGGCTAGGGCCTCCGGAAACGCCATGGTGCTTTCGAAAAATTTGAAAAACACCAATCCAGCGATTCCACCTGAAACTCCTGGTGAATTGGCTCAGCGTTTCCCAGTCGTTACTCAACAACTGGCGGCCAACATTGTGCAGCATGCATACAACTACTTGACCGGGTTTTTAGATCCTGCTGGAAATGTGAATATAAAAAGATTTGACAGCTGGTGGGACAAGTTCAAAGTGAGACTAGCAAATGATGCTCGTTTTATTGACGAAGTCACCTCGGACTAGCGTTTTGAGTGAGATCAAAGTTGTGTAATTATATACTATGTAATTTTTTTTTTCACTGAGAAAATGTATTTATTGAGAGTTTTACAGTTCGTCTTGAAAGTCTTTGATTCTTTTGGCCATTGGGTTGCCGAATACTGCGTGTCTTGCTTCAATGAATTCTTTATTGAAATCGTCTTGCTCCAAATCTCTTTGTTCAATATCAACATTGGATTCCAGGTGTTTTCTTCTTTGGACTGCTTGTTCGCTGACCCAATTCATGAAACTTTTATCCTCAATTTTGAACCCGGTTTCCTGTTTCAATTGAGCCAATGTCTTGTAAAACTTTCTGATGTGGAATTCATCTAAATCTTCTTGTTGGATTTGTTTGCAGTACTCGTTGAACCATACTTTTACTGCATCAGAATCTGTTGATCTTTTCATAATACTCTTTCCCGTGGTATGCGGTGTGTTTAGTTCCAAAGTCGACAATATGTCCAAGATTTTAATTTTGATGTCTTGGTCTGTGGTGCTGAAGTAGACATGCATTAAGGTCCCATACAGTTGATCCATATTTGAAGCTTTTGGTGCAACGTTTTGCAAAATGTTGATGAATCTTTTGATAACCGTTTGGTTTTTGAACACCATCAATGCCTCTAAGATCTTGTCCACGTTTGTTGGGTAAAATGCCTCAATTGCTGGTGGGTTGTTTCTCAAGCATGCCGCAATCAATCTAGTGGTCATTTCCACAATTTGCAAATTGCTGTTATCGTGAAAGATCAGCTCCATCAAAATTGGCTGTTCATATTTGATGAGCTTATAGCCATGCTTGTAGTCATGTGAAAATTCCATCAAAGTGTCCAAAGTGTCAATGATTTTTGGCAGGTTATTTTCATCAATGTTTTGCTGCATTTCCTCAAAATATGACACAAACTCGTGCAAATCTTGTTCGTTATTCAACTGTTTTAGGTCATGTTCTTGAGCAGCAAGAGCGTTTTGTTCATCTGTTGCAGAAAAAGTAAGATCCGTATCACTGGAAACACCAACAGCAGCTAGTTTGGCCTCCTTCTTTCCTGTGTCCATGTTGATTCTGATATCTAAACCTTTTGGAATGATTTGTTTTGGTTTTATTTCTTGCCACTCGGTCAAAGGTTCAAATTCTAGAGGGTAGCAGAGCTGGGAGTTGCAGACCAAGTTCAAGTCTGTGTCTATTCTCAAGTCCTCTTCGAGGATTTCTTGTTTTTCTAAAGTCGTTGGTCCTGATTCTTCTGTTGACGAGTCTACTATTGCGGGTACCAGTGTAATAGGGTTACACAGCGTCTTTTGCAGGCATGCAAATGGTATAAGTAGAGATAGGCAGTGTTGCGGTGTAAGTTTCATTACTCTGTGATGGAGTGCGCCGCCTTTAAGCTTTGACCTTTTAAGAATTTATGGAAGAAAATGTGGTGTACGCACACAAATAAACTGTTTTCTTATATATACATATATATAT
>JFAV03000035.1:151161-243979 GCA_000585475.3 Hanseniaspora vineae
CATATATATATATATATATATGTATCTGGTTGTTCAAGATGCTTTTTGTGTCAAAACACGAATGACGTTTCCTTTTGCGTGTCAACAGATGCACGTGATATACCTTTTACCGAATGCAAGTTGATAAGCCAGCAACTGAGTTAACTATATCAATTAGTGCTATCAGAGAGCCAACACTTGCGAAGAAAGATAATTTTCACAAGAGGGGTTAGTGCTTTTTCAGGTAAAACTCAACTTCGTGGTAGTCACTCGTTTTACAATCACTTAGCTAATACTCGCTTTTTTCGTGGTAAATTACATTAAACTTTTCTTATACTAAATACATAAAATCCGGTCATCCGCCGCCGCCGCCGCCTTACCTTTTCACTTAAGCCAAAGCTTTTTCCAAAGCTTGTTTGATATCTTCTAACAAGTCTTCGGTATCTTCAATACCAACAGACAATCTGACCAAATCGTCATAAACACCAGAAGCTTCTCTTGCTTCTTTTGGAATCCCACCGTGAGTCATAACAGCAGGAACTTCCAATAGAGATTCGATCCCACCTAGAGATTCAGCCAGAGTGAACAGTCTTGTAGATGAAGAGAATTTGGCAGCTGCTTCAGCACCACCTTTGATTCTGAAAGAGATCATCCCACCGCCTAGACCGTTTCTGTGTTGTCTTTGGACAATATCGTTTTGTGGGTGAGATTTCAAACCTGGGTAGTTAACGGCAACGACTTTGTCAGTGGCGTTTTCCAAAAATGTGGCGATTTCCAATGCGGATTCAGAGGCTTGTTTGACTCTCAAATGCAAAGTTCTCAACCCTCTGTGAGCCAACCACGAATCAAATGGAGATGGAATGGCACCGACGGCGTTTTGCAAAAATTGTAGTTTTTCAAACAAAACTTGATCGTTTAGAGCCAAAACACCCATAACAACATCTGAATGTCCGTTGATGTATTTAGTAGCGGAATGCACAACAATGTCTGCACCCAAAGTCAATGGGTTGGACAAGTATGGGGACAAGAAAGTGTTGTCGACAACAAGCAAGATTTCTTTGTTGATGGATTTGATGGTTTCAGAAACCAATTTGATGTCGGTGACTTTTAGAGTTGGGTTTGTTGGAGATTCGATCCAAACCAATTTAGTTGTTGGTTTGATCAATTTTGGTAGATCTTCCAACAAATTGTTTGTGAAATCAGTTTCCACCCCGTGAGTGTTGGCAACTTTAGAGAAATATCTGTGAGTACCACCGTAAACATCACCAATGGAAATAGCATGGGAACCTTGAGGTAAAGATTGCAAAATGATTGCAGTAGTAGCAGAACCAGAAGCAAATGCTAAACCGTATTTACCCTTTTCCAAAGCAGCAACAGCATCTTCGAAATTTTTTCTGTTTGGGTTGGAAGATCTAGAATATTCGTATTCACCCAATGGTTTAGCTGGAGCAGATTGAGCAAAAGTGGTGGACAAAGAAATAGGTTCGATAACAGAACCGTGGCTGTCGATGTGGGAACCGGCGTGAACGGCTAGAGTAGCAAATTTGTCGTTGGTGTTGATGGCCATTGTTAACTGGGAGAGAGTGTATGTGTTGGGTTTTGGTGGTTTTCTTATTAGAGGAGGTGGAAGAATTACTTCAATAGAAGATCAATGCTTATATACAAAACTGTGGAAAGTGTTGCATCCAAATGATTACTAATCATTACATTACCAATTGCACATTGAAACAACGCTTGAACAAATTATTACCTCTTAATTGATGTGTTTATTGGGAGATTCCATTGGAATATTATGTATATATATACGGATGATCTACTTGCTCTTCTGGACAATTACCGAGTCTTATTATTTTTACTGTGGTGAAAAATTTCAAACTGTGTGTGTGTGTGTGTGTACCTAATTTTTTACACAGTGAACAGTAATTACGGATACAACTTGTAATTGGCGCGTAAAATTTCAAAGCAGAGAGAGATTTGCAGGGAGGAAGAGAAAAAGTTATGACACAGTTGCAGTAGATTGTTGGTAATACTCACGTGAAATGATGTTGTGTGTACAGTTTACACATTTTTATTTAATTGTGAATCTGTGGTAATTACACGTGATAATATAGTTTTTTGCTATCACGTGCCTTGTAACTTGAAAAAAAACTCAATTCAACGAGCAAGAGCCTATAGAAACATATACAACACAGGATAGCAAAGTCACCTATTAACAAGAACAAAAGAGTAAGCGTAGCAGCAATAGCTATAGAACCAGTAGTATGCACAAGGGAAGTGTATTATTATTGTTTTGTTCAATTTTCAATTTTATAATTTTTATTATATTTGTTATTTAATGAAGATGTAAGGGTAAGATAAATATATAGTTGTTTTTTTATTTTTATTTTCAATCTCTCTCTCTCTATTTAATCTCCTTAATCAAACAAACCGAAACCCATGTCTTCATCGGATTCTTCAGCTTCTTCTTCAGCAGCTTCTTCTTCAGCGGCATCAGCACCACCAGCAGCAGCAGCACCAGAAGCACCAGAAGCAGCACCGGCTGGACCAGCAGTTGGAACAGAAGCCAATTTTTCGTTACCTTCAGCGATCAATTCTTCAACAGATTTACCTTCCAAAGCAGTCAACAAAGAAGAGACTTTGTCATCTTCGATTTCAATACCAACACTTTCCAAAACAGATTTGATAGAATCAGCAGATGGAGTGGTACCAGCAGCGTTCAACAACAAGTAAGCAGCCAAATATTTCATTTTTCTTGGGATTTCTTGGGGGTTTGTAGGTTTTTGAGACTGTCTTTTTAATATTAATACACATATACATATGTAGGTCAAAGATAAGGGCGTATGAGTAAGTAATCTTATCAACTGACAGAAAAGTAGTCTTGCGCTTCAACAAGAAGAAGAAGAAGAAGAAGAAAAAAAAGAAACGTATCACATGACAGAAGGCTAAACCCTAAAACACTTTAAACCTACAAAAAAAAACTGAAAAAACTGAAAAAACTGAAAAGCACCTGAATCTCGAACATTGAAGAGTGAGATGCTGATATTGCGTACTATACATGATCTTAAAGAGTTTCCACAAATGAAATGGCAATACCGAATACTAGAACCAGGGGCAACTTAAGCATATAAAGAAATGTTTCACTGCAGTACCCACGTGACAGTAATTATTCCAAGAAGTTTAGAAAAGAGGGTCATTGAAAGCTATAATTTAATTCAATATGGAAACATTTTCTATGATATTGAAAAAAAAATACGCCTGAAAATAACTTAATTCAACCTTTAGAAAGTGCAGATACAGATCAAGCTCAACATATACAACCTCAAACTGTCATTCAATTGGAAAACCTATACCAAACTTCACAACCTTGGGAATAATATGAAAAAAATTTTAAAACTTCTGATTGATTAAATATTCAATACAAAAATCTATAGGAACATTATTTATATTATTTAATGACATATAGGGAGAAGCAGGAGGAGCAGGAAGTTATTGCAAACAAGACAAACCATGTGAAATAGAAATAAATAGAAATAAAATAAATAAATAAATAAATAAAATAAATAACATTTGGGATAAGATGAAGATAATACTTTTTGCTTTAGGAAAACTTGAAATTATATAGTTTGATAGAAAAAATTCTTTGCCCCAAAAAAAAAAAAACCCCCAAAATAATTACCAAACTTTTGCAGTACTCAAGAAAAAACAAGTATATGTATGGGTGTATAAACTGATTTTTTACTCTATTGTATCGCAGACGCTACTAATAAAAAAAAAAGTGGAAAAAAAACCAAAATGTCATACTTTTTGTCATGAAAAATCCAACTTGATTGTTTTTCTCTTTTTTTGTTTTTTTTTTGTTTTTTTTGTTTTTTCTTTCCGTTTCTGCCTGTTAGGGTGCAGAAAAAATTGTATTTGAGCCCAGAGATGTGTATTTGAGCCCAGAGGTGTGTATTTGAGCCTAGAGGTGTGTAAGTAAGCTTAGAGGAAAAACATGTTTAGGCAGGAATCCACTAGCCTAAAAACAAGTATACATAAGAATGGTCATATTCGTGCTTTCCGAGTAGTGAATACATTGGGTCTATTTGTAGAGGTAAGAAGCAGTCACATAGCACTGCACCAAGTATCTACTAACTACAACTAAACTTAAACCCAAACACATATAATACTGCAAATACCATATAATGTGTATCACTATAGCCTTCAAGAGAAAAAAATTTTATTATTCTTTGGGAACTACCACACGTCACGTGGCGTTTGCTGTTTTTCAACCACAACTTCCTTTTTCCTGCACACTCTTACTGTACCCTAGTGAAACAAAAATATATACTTTTTTTTTTAACTTGCTAGACTTAATCATGTGACTTAATCACTAACTTTGTATCATCACTAAGTACGACAAGAGAGAGAGAGAAAATAAAAAAAAACCTTATTCTTGTCGTTTCTTTTTTTTTGGCCAAAATATTTCATGAAAGATTTTTTGCCATAATTCGATTTTCAATGAGTAGATGGTTGGTTGATTTTGGACCGATTCGATTGAAAATTCATTGAACTTCAACTAATATCGAGTCGAGTCTTGCAACTCTCATTCTCTCACTCTTTCTCTCTTTCTCACTTTAATACGCATTGAACAAAGTCTAGTTGATTGCTTGAACTTTATTAGGCATTTTACTGCAATGTTCCACTCTAATGGTAGGGTGATTACATCTGTACACTATTTCTGGAAGCGCAGGGCTACGCTTGTTCTCACAACTTTGAATGTCCTTATTGAGAATATCATGCTTACTAGGTCTGAGATAATATCCTTTTCTTTGTCCTATTAATTCTTACTCCACTCTCACATTTTATAAGTGTTCTTGCTCAAAGATTCTTGATAAACTCAGAAAACCGTAGAAACCAATAACAACCAGTATACACATAACCATATACACACGTTAAAAAAAATGGCTGAAGTTGAACAAAGAAAAAAAAGAGTTTTCAAAACTTACTCTTACAAAGGTGTTGATTTGGCTGATTTGTTGACCATGCCAACTGAAGAATTTGTCAAATTGACCCCAGCAAGAGTCAGAAGAAGACACTCCAAAGGTGTTTCTCACAAACAAGTCAACTTGTTGAAAAAATTGAGAGCTGCTAAATTGGCTGCTGAAGAAAACGAAAAACCAGCTCCAGTTAGAACCCATTTGAGAAACATGATTGTCATTCCAGAAATGATTGGTTCTGTTGTTGGTGTTTACAACGGTAAAGTTTTCAACAATGTTGAAATCAGACCAGAAATGTTGGGTCACTACTTGGGTGAATTCTCTATCACTTACACCCCAGTTAGACACGGTAGAGCTGGTGCCACCACTTCTAGATTTATTCCATTGAGATAAATTTGATTTTAATAAGAGAAATAGTCGACAAAAAAAAAAAAAAAAATAGAAATTCCTACTATTTTGGATTATTTTTTTATATATACATAAAATTTCAATTACCAATTATCAATTACCAGTTAGTATTACCAGTTAGTATTACCAGTTAGTATTACCAGTTAAATTTGGAAAGAAAGGATAAAGATGGAATATGAAGAGAGAGACAGATGATTAGAGTATTAAAGGATATGAAATGATGAATGAAAAAGTTAAGAGAGAAAATGATCGGGAAATAATGAAGTTACTCAAGCAACTACAACTATTTGCAGGCGATATCAGAGCAAAAGGAAAGATCAATGATAGCAAAATATAAGTGTTTGACAGAAAAAAAAGAAAAAAAAAAAAAGATAGAGCATAATCCACAAAGGAAAAGAGCTTTTTTTTCAGGAAATTGAGAATATATCAGTTAACAGAGATAGTAAGAAGACAGCTTTCTTCAAAACTACAAAAAGTACACCAATTTTTTTACTAGATGGATCATATATCTACCTCAATTTATTTATGTCAAACGTTTTTTTACTATCATATGAATGCCCAACATGCAATGATTTTAGACTTTATTTCACTCAACGCTCATTATCATCACTTATTAGCTGCCTTCCCACAAAACAGTCACAGTCTTTTTTTTTGCCTTTTTTTTACTCTGCTCGATAGCAATGCTCGATGGCAATGCTCAATGATTCACCACCATGATACTTTATCCTTTCACCAGGTTTGTCTTGAAGTGCATATTATCTTGTCTTATGAAATACGTCTTGCGAAAAACGTAAAGTACAACGTTTCTTCAAAAAACTTGATCAAAAATTGAAAATTACCGATTACATAATGTAGTTTTATACTCTTTATGCTAACTCACAATGCGCAAAAGGGTACTACCTCCTCTTCTGCTTAGTGAGTTTCCCGGCACCTCCGTCCGCATGCAGTTCGGTCCCATTATCCAACACCAGGTTCCCATTCAGCCTCTGCTGTTTCTTGACCAATTGATTGTGGATCTTGGTGAAATCCTGTACCAGTTCCAGTTCTTTGATGGTGGGTAGTTCTGGAGCACTAGGGAACCCTCCGTAGTATTTCTTCAATCCTCGGAAATCACTGATCATGTTGTTGAACCGCATTCTATCCACAATAACTTCCAATTTGTCCACAGGATTATTGACAAAGTTCCAGTTAATGTTCTCACATACTCTGTCCTCATCCCCATTACTACTTTCATTCACATCACCATTGATATTACCATTCTGGTTTGTAATACCAAAAGGATACGGTGCCGCGGATTCTAACGAACTTAGTGAACCGGAATGAGTAAGATCAAAAGTGTGTGGCGTTCTGTGGTCGATTTCAATAGCAGGCTGTGTTGAGTACCCTGTAATCATACTCAACGATTTGTTCAGGATCTTAATAGGAACATGGTACTTGTTTTCTTGGTGTAAAATGCTCGTGTTCCCATTGTACAACATGTTCATCAAATTGATTCTTTCTTCTTCAAAATCATCTACATCATTGGCTCCATGCGTGTCTTTGTGAGCTGCAGCTGCTGCCGCAGCACTGACATTCGACATCAAATCAATATCTCTTCTTTCGTTATTGATGTCATACCATTGCTTCGTAGTCTCATTCAACAATGCTTCTTTCAAATCAGTGGTTTTCTTATAAAAATCCTGGTGCAAAATGTACCTTGTTGCCCGTGTTTCTCTATCAATACTGTCCAATCTGTACTGTTGTTTCAAGTATATTTTTTTCAATTTTTCATCTCTGATTTCTTGAACTTGTGCAAGATATTTCTGTAAAGCAGAGTGTGATCCGTCTAAACACATTTGTAGTTCCATCTTCAATTTTTGTATCTTGTTTTCGTATATTTCTTGTCTCAAATTAGCAAAATCAGTTTCAATATCACAAATAGCTTCATATCCTTTCAATCTTTGTGATTCTTGGTCCGCTTCAAAAAGTTCCTTCGGTTCAGGTAAGATCTTGCTGTCAAGTTCGCCATTGACTTCCTCAGCCAAACTCAACTCCTCATTAGATAGTACTTGGGCATCAGCATCAGCATCTGCATCTGCATCAGCATCAACATCTGCTGCTGGCAAGACTGGTATAAGAACCTCTGTTTCAACTGGGGGCTCCTGAGTTTTATCATCATTAGTAATGGACATAGACGCATTGGAAACGGTTGACAAACTTTTCGTTTCCAATTTGGACTCAGCGTCAACAGGTTTATCACCAGTTGATAGTGCTTCCTCCTTTTCTGCTAAAATTTCCTGGGTGATATCTTTGGCCGTTTGCTCTTCTATCTGGTTCAAAGCGACATTGGCAGCAAGTGGATCTTCAATTGTAGCAGTTTCTTCTGAAACAGCTGGCAGAGAAACGGTATTTGTCTCCTGCTCATCTGCCAAACCGGGAGAGGCAACAGTGTTTTCAGTCACCGGAGCTAATATTGCGTCCACAGGTGGTTCAATTGAACGCACTTCGTCAATCACCTCTTCTTTTGTTTCAGTGCTTAGTTTTTCGTTAATCTCTTTAACGGGCGTTTGAACCCTCTTGTTAGAGTCACTGGGTTCAGTGGCGTCTTCGACTTGTTCAAACTTTCTTTTCAAAATATTTGTGTCAATATCTGTTGGCTCCTCGTTTTGTTTCCCATCATTTTTATCCGATATCTGCTTCTCTTCAGTCTTTGTTTCTTCCTGTTCAAACAATTGATTGTTTGGATTTGGCTCTTCAAAATCTTCACGGTGAACAACTGGTGCATTGTCTGCAACGCTAGATTCTCTGATTACTTCTTCTTTTCCCCTACGTTCATACTCTTCCACAATTGCCCCCTTTTCTGTCTCGCAATCCGATCCAACTTCATCAATAGCCGCATCCAAAACTTCTTTGGCAATTGCACCTTTGACTAAGCCTTTTCCATTAAGCTCACCTTTTGAATTGTCATTAACATCATCAACGCCTGTTTTCAACACAAGCTCTTCCTGTAGAGGTTTTTCTTCTCCATTATTATCTTCATCTGCGTCATCATCCTCTTCTTCAAACGGCAGAGAATACTTGTCCTTCTCTGGCGACAAACCAACATAACTCAATTCACTTTCATTGTCACTCAAATAATCTTTACTGCTTCCAGACCGATTACTCAACCCAGTTTTCCATATCAAACTATTACTGCGCGTTGTGTTGCCCACTGCAGAAAGCGTGCTGTCTGGATTGGTGTTAAGACTTGATTTCGTGTTGTTGTTCAGTTCAGTGTTAGGATTAGAGTTACTGTTGTTTTCATCGTTATTGTTATTGCTACCTTCGTTGCTTTTCGTTTGTGTGGAGTTCTTGCTTTCTAAAGTTCCATTGGAGGAAGCGACTGCCGCTAGCTCACCGGGCCCCTGAGACATGTTTTATATATGATTTGGTGTTTTTCGTGTTGATGCGGTAAATTTTGTTTCTGTGCTTCGCAGTGGAAAAATCGAAATGCTTGATAAATTCTTAGTGCAAATGAGAGCAGTGTTGGGTGGAAAGTATCTATGTCTTAGATGTTGCTTTAGCTTTCTTGTTAATGTTAACTGCTTTGCTGGAAAGATATTATTAACTGACCTCCAAAGTTACACCCACGAACCGAACAAAAACCTAACTCACTCGAACATCCAAATATATGACAAGACATATACACCCAAGCTAGCAAGATTACAATAACCATTTTGCTTAAATTAACACAAATGTCCATGCTGCACAGTGTATATTATCTTACCGACCTTGTTAATATCAATCAGAATCAATTATTTTTCCGTGTAAACAAAAACCCAATAAACTGACTGCACGTGACACCCTTTAATTGGCGGGTCTTTTTCTAGGTCTTTTCTTTTTTTTTTTTTTTTGCAATGCGCGCTGAGAATTTAGGCCAACTTTGATGATGGTGATGATGATGATGATGATGAAAGTTTGCATTACAAGTTTATCAGGTAAAAAATAAAAATCTCACACCCAACAGACAACCACCACAACCCATGGCCTCATCAAGCTTGAAAAACCTGTTTGGTAACTCCACCAATGTGTCAAGTACACAAAGTATTATGCAAAAATTAGCTGCTGATAGACAAAAATCTGGAAACAAATCCACAATTGAAAAAGATTTGGCCAAAGTAGCAGATGCAGAAGGGGAAAGTGATAATGACTCGTCTGACTCTGAAGAAGCATCAGACCTTGAAGAAAACGAAGAGATTGAAGAACCAGCACCAAAGAAATTAAAGAAAAGAAGAAATGACAATGATGACGATATCGAAGGAAAATATATGGCAAAATTGATGAAAGAAACTGAAAAGCAAGAAAAAGAAAGAAAGTCTGAACAACCAGTTGCAGCAGCTCAAGATTCTGAAAACAAAGATGAAAGTGACAGTGACAGCGACAGTGACAAAGAAGATGCTGAAACTGCAGCTGAAGCCAAACCAGCCTCATCCATTGATCTAAAAGAGAAAGAATTGGAAAAAGCAGAAAAGACCATTTTTGTTGGGAATCTACCTGTTTCTGTTTTGAAAGACAAAAAAGCGTACAGAAGATTCAAGAAATTGTTTAGTACCAACCCTCATAAACCAGATGACATTGTTGTGGAAGACACCAAGGAAGAAAAAGAAGAAGAAGAAGAAGAAGAAGAAGAAAGATCTGGCTCAGCAAAAGAGTCCGTTAATCCATACACTATTGAAAGTATAAGATTTAGATCGATTGCTTTCTCTGAAGCTCTACCTAGAAAAGTTGCCTTTTCTCAGCTTAAATTTGATGAAAAAAGAGATTCATTGAACAGTTATATCGTTTACAAAAACAAGAATGTGAAAAAATTGAATCAATTGATTAAAACATTGAATGGGACCGTTTTCGAAAACCACCATTTGAGAGTAGACTCCATCACTCATCCAGCAGAACATGACAAGAAAAGATCTATTTTCGTTGGTAATTTGGATTTTGAAGAAAACGAAGAAAGTTTGTGGAAACATTTCAGTCAAATTGGGAAAATCGAATACGTTAGAATTATCAGAGACTCGAAAACAAACATGGGTAAAGGTTTTGCATACGTGCAGTTTAATGACTCAAGTGATGTGAACAAAGCTCTATTGTTAAACGAAAAACCAATTTCTTCCACGGTTGCCAAAAAAGCTAGAAAATTGAGAGTGTCAAGATGCAAGAATTTGAGCAAACAGGGAAGCTCCAACGATAGTACTCTGAGTGAATCGAGAAATGGGACTTTGTCTGTCAAAGCTAACTTAAACAACACTCAAAAGACGAAAATTGGGAGAGCAAACAAAGTTTTGGGTAAAATGGACAAGAAAACTTTGGGGAAACAACTAACCATTGAGGGGGAAAGAGCAACAAAGATTGACAAAAATGTCAACTCGGTGTTGGGTAAAAGAAAAAGAAAGCCAAGATCAAAAGACGGAAGAGCTGCCAAAAGATCTGCAGCGCACAAGGAAAAATTGGCTGCTAAGGAGACTAAAAAATAGTAGCCATTACCCTTACATAACTTAGTAATTCAAGCACTCTCGTGTAGAACTGGCTGTGTACATTATTTTTTATATAGTGAATCTGCGATACTTAAGATCAATTTGAAGGAGGATTAAAGAACCTTTATTCTGCAGCTTTCGCATTTGAATGGAATTAATCAAACACTTTTTGGGCACACAGTCACGTGCCAAAATTGTGGCGAGCTCTTTCTTTGTGTGATAAGAACTTGCAGAGATTGAAAACCCCTCAAAAGAAGTGTTTTCAGATCATTTACGATCAGATAATTTCACTAGAGTGCACCTTCAGAAGTTTAAAATACAAAGCTAAAGAACAGAATAAACAAACATACTTCAAGGAACAAAATTCTAAACACAATATCATGGAGTATGCAAAACTGTCTTATGAGATCGATAAGTTGAAAAACTATGTGGAGGAAAGAAACAGACTTATTGATGTTTTGCGTATTGAACCTTCTAATAAAGACACCATACTTGTTAAAAAGCAATTGAATTATATTTTGCAACTCATAGATGAGACTCCAGATTTGCAACAAGCGGAAAAGTACAACGAGATATTGGCAAGTGTATCCACAGAAGACACACATTTTACAAAAGAACAAAAAGGCTTGTACCATTATGATACAGGAAAACTCAAACGAGAAGAAGAACTGGCTGCTAAAGTGGTCTTGCCGGAACCCAAGGATCTTGTGAAAAAAGTTAGGTTCAGTGACCACAACGACGTGAAAGAGAACTACGATAATAGTCAGCAGTTGACAAAACTTCCTGACTCGGACAAAGGCAGCCAAGACATTTCCAATATTGTCAATTTTGCACCGTATAAGGATGCTGTGCCGATGGAAGATGACCAAAGTGCATACTCGATGATGAGTAATGATGAGTTACTTGCCATGCAGCAGGATACAATGCACGATCAAGACACCCTAATTGACAGCTTGTCTACGACTATGCATAGAACACATGAAATTTCAGTTGGCATCCAAGAAGAGGTGCACTACCAAAATGACGGACTCCTCGTTGACTTGGAAGGGATGGTTGATGCAACTGCCAACACTCTTAACAAAGCACATTTGAAATTGAACAAGTTTAATAAAATGAACAGAGACTCTGGCGGATCCTACTGTAGAGGAGTGCTAATATTTGTTCTTATCATACTTTTAGTGGTGTTGTTTGCCTTGTAGTAAGGTCATACTAGTAAATTAATCTTTCATGACATTATAATATTCTACTATACAGTATATAAATGCTTTTTTACTTGAAAAAAAACATCACAATGATTAGCACCACACGTATGGGATGACCAAAACCCTAAATTTTACATATATTTTGTCTGGATAAGCAAAAGATACACCGCTGCCTTCCCAAATCTATAACCCAATTAAAATGTACTTTACAATATTTTTTCCTTCACCAATTTCATAATCTATAAGCAACTTTTTGGTGCTGTTGTTGTTGTTGAGCAAAAGTCCCAAAAGTTTCCTGTTGAGGCGCTTGCTTGTGCTGTTGTTGCAAGAATGGAAAATGCGAAGCACCTGAATGGTGATCAACAGTAGGCACGCCGTTTAATCCAGCAGTGGTACCACCCATACGAGACATGTTGTTTAGTTGTTGATGTGGCTGTGCCTGTGAATGTGCATGAGCCTGGGCTTGGGCTTGGGCCTGTGCTTGGGCTTGAGCTTGGGCTTGGGCTTGAGCCTGGATCTGTGCCTGCGCATGAGCCTGCAGCTGAATTTGCGCTTGTGTTTGAGCCTGCATTTGAGCCTGAGCTTGTGCATCTTTTTTGGACAAGACCCGTCTCAAAGACTGTGTGGCACTTGGCACATAATGTGGTGGCAATCTTCCAGCACTTTTTTCCACCTGTCTTAAGCTTTTGAACATTTGAAGCTCTTCCAAAAGTTCGTTGTTTTTCAATTGCTGATGCTCAATCTCATGTTGCTGCTTTTGGTGTGGTGTCAACGTTTGGTCCTGGATTTGCTGGTACGGGGTAACGTGGTTGATGTTCATCTCAGGTGTGTAAAAAAGGTCAGCGTCCAGAAACAACTTGCTTTGAGCCATGAAAGACCGGTAATTATTCAACTCGTTCATTTTAATATTTAGTTGTTGCACAACTTCAGCTGAAACCTCGGTTGGCGCATTGATATTGGACGCGTTGTTGTTAGCGTTGTTATGCGTTCCATTTGCCATGGCTTGTGGATGCATGTAGGAGGAAGCAGCCTGCGGCAAAATGTCAGTTGATTGCTGTGGCGGCGTCTGAGAGTGTTGTTGATGTGTACTCGACTGTCTAGGCGGTGGCTCTAGTCCCTGATGAGAGATATCACCATTAGGTCCAGAATAATTCATTTTTTTATGCGTGCAATTTTTCCTTGTTTATTCAGCGTATAGTTGTGTGTCTTTTTTATGATTTTCTTTTGCTTTTTAGCAGGAGCTATTGACTACGTGTGAACACTAAATTTTGGGCACAATTTGAACAAATGTAGTAGTGTACAAAAGCTTATCGATAAGTTTCTTGTTGAACACCCCCTTGTTGACAAGCGTCAGGCTTTGTGAGTATGTTTTTTTTTTTTTTTTTTTTTTTTCTGTCTTTGCCTTCTCGAGCACCAACTTGCCGAAGGTATGTCAAAAAAAAAATGTGAAATTTTAGAAATTCCCCCGACGCGCGACGTTTATTGAAGCTAAGAAGCTAATCAAGATTTTTGCAAATGAATTACTTTGCCATATCAAAGCAAAATCAATTTGACGCCTAACCACTGGGACCGTATTTCGTTTGACTGAGATGAAACGGAAAAGAGTGGAAGTGGAGATAGAACAAGGCACCACGGCGATCGAAGATGAAGTTAAGCTCAAGTACGAAGCTCATGTGCAAAAAATCAAGTTCTTGCCAACTACCGAGTACTTGAAGATGATGACCCGGGAATTAACGTTGATGGAGCCATTGGACCTACTTTTACAACAAGACCCTGAGAAAGCGGCCAAACTTCCGAAAAATTTCATTCCTATATACTCTAAAATCAGGGAAATGAGGAAAACTGTGTCTGCTGCAGTGGACGCACAAGGGTGTGCGTCAATGCCTTTTTACCTCAACTTCAAATTACCACATGAACCCATATGGCCAACACCGGAAAATTTCCGGTTACAAGTGTTGGTTTCACTCATGCTTTCCTCACAAACTAAAGATGAAATGAACTGCAAAGCCATGTCGCAGTTGATGATATACTGTTTGGACAACTTGGACAGTGTGCACGGCATATCTTTCAAAAGTTTGTCTGCTATTGATGAGCACACTCTGGATACACTGATCCAACCGGTGGGCTTTCATACACGGAAAGCCAAGTACGTGAAAACTGCAGTAGAAACTATAATCAGCCAACACGCGACGGCGTCTTTATCAGACCAAGACTCTCCACTCGATGTTCCATACCACTATAACGACATCATTGCCTTACAAGGGGTTGGCCCCAAGATGGCAAATCTTTTGATCCAGTGTGCGTGGGCTTACGGGGAACATGGAATAGGTGTTGATGTGCATGTTGACAGGTTGAGTCGTATGTTTGGATGGGTTCCGGGTCCCAAAGAAAGAAAGAATCCGGAAGAGACCAGAGTGGCTTTGGAGAAGATGTTGCCCGTGTCTTTATGGACAGAGATAAACTCTGTGCTTGTTGGATTTGGTCAGAGTATATGCATTCCGCGCAGGCAAAAATGCAATGAGTGTTTTGCAAATGATATTTGTCCCGGCAGGATCCGGCCAAAGATTGATAAAACTTACTCTAGCTATGAGGAGTGGTTTAGTCAAACTAAAAACGTGCTTCCTATACGCACAGTCGAGGGAGAGATTGAAGATATGGTTGATTTTGTTAAAAAAGGTATCAAGGGGGAAGAAAATCATGCAAGTTTTGGTGTCAAGCTGGAGCCTGTACCTTTCAAGTTCAGCAGTTATGAACATGCAGTGGAGAAAAAATTGACCACCAGTAAGTATTTCAATAAGAAGAAGAAACCTACACCATGAGATTTGAGGAATGACATTTGCTCAAATACAATCAGTTTAATATTTTTTTATATTTTATATGTGTTATATCATTTTTTTTCTGATTTTTTTTTTATTGCAACATTTGTTTTCAATTGATCAACTATTTTATTTTATTTTTTTTTTTAATTCACTAAATTTTCTACTTTACCTAAACTTTCTCTTGCATAAAAGATAACATCAGGATCTGAATCTTTTGATAAATTTTGTAGTTTCGGAATGATTGTGTTTCCAATCAAGTTTGCATACTTCTGTTTATCCAATTTTTCCACCACAATCGAATACGATTTTGCTACGTTAAATCTGATATTTGGAACTTTATCTTCACTCAAATGATCAATAAAGGGTAAAATTTTCTCCAATACAACATCATCATTGACAACAGGGATCAATGCAGTCAATGCATGTAATAGAGTGATTCTGTAAACAAAATTTTCTAGTAACTGAGATTTCGATTTCAACAACTTGTTAATGATTTCGTTCTTGGCCCAATCGCTTCCGAAAATTTCTGTAAGTTTATGCAAATTCTCCACAGCGGCATGTCTTATGGAATAGACGGAATCCCAAAGCCACGAAAGACACAAAGCACTCAATCTTTCTTCAAAGAAATCCACGCTTAATTGTTTTGCTAATAATGGAATGTTTTCTATAATGGCTAATCTGACTCTCCAATTAACATCGATTGACAAATCTGTGATTGCTGGTAACAAATTTTCAGACAAAATATCTATGCCAACGACTTTGTTTACCACTTCCAAGTTTGAAATAATATTCAATGTGACATCTGGACATTCGTCTCTAAGCATGTTTAGCAAAATAGGAATCAAATGTTCTGTACATTCTGTTTTATTCATCAAACTGGCCATTTGTGTGATTTCAGAGGCCAATGCAGTTCTAACAGTTTCGTTATCGTCCATACTCAAACTTTGGACGCATGGTATGATTTTATCCAAAACAATGTTTGGATCCAATTTTACGATCAATTTGGCAAAGCCTGGAATTTGTTTAGCAATTGCTTTTCTAACATCACTTTCGTTATCCTCACACAAATGCAAAAAAGGTGGAGTCAATTGTTGCAAGTATTCGTTTTTAGATTGGAAATTTTCAGCCAATGCAGTGAATCTGTCAGCGGCCATGTATCTAACTCTCCATGCTTCATCGCTTATCAATTGTATTGTTGAATTCAGCAAATCAGGCAAATGACTTGCATTTTGTTTTTTGTTAAAAAATTTCAAAATAGAAATCAAAATATCAACAGCTAAGAATTTCACAGAATCTTGATTGTCAGTAATGATTTTTTGAAACATGTTGGAAATAAATTCCCAATCTTGATCGGTGGAAATCCCCATATTGTCGGTCAACAAATCTATAATTGCTGGCAAGTTTTTAGCAGCAGCTCTTCTAACCATTGGAGTTTCATCAATGCAGAGATTGTAGAAAATTGTAAACATCTTGATTCTCAATTTATCATCTTGTATTCTGGTAATAACAGATTGAAATAACCCACATGCACTAACTTTGGACGAAAACCATTCCGTGGAAGCCAAATGTTCAATCAAGGGAATAAAATCGTGTAAAATTTGGTCTTGAGAAAGTTCTTTGGCAATCATGTTCAAAGACGCAACAGCTTTGTCTCTAACAATGGTTTCTTCAGTCGAACTCAATATTTCCAATGGGGGTAGAAGGCATGTGGCGTACTGGTATCCTCCAACAAGAGGAACAAAAGACCCCAACATTTCTGCCAAAACGGCAAACACTTCGTCTTCGTCGTCTTGAGCCACCTCTGTCAAAAAGGGGATCAACTCTTCTCTTGTTCTTTCCGGACCCAATGCAATAGCAATGGTGTCTAATTTTTTCATTGCATCTACTCTATTGGCAATATCGTCGTGTTTCAATTCATCCATCAACAAGGCCAACGGGTACAAATCGTCCGATTCATCTATATGTGAAAGATCCATGGTCTGGTGTATTCTTTTTTTGCTTTGTATGCTTTTTGGAGTTGACTTTTCTTTTGATAATTAGTAAATGAAGAAAAAAAAAGTCTTGGTATCTAGCTAAGTTATGCGTGTTTGCTTAGGTGTAGCACATAACTGTCGAAAGAACTCAATTGTAAATACAACAACAACATCATGAAAAGCAAGATCTCGAACTCACAACCTTGAACCGAAGTATTGTTGATCTAAGATATATATATATACAAATTACACAACAGTGTCGATCATTCATCACCTTTCCCTAACTCAAACAACGAAAAACGACCATTATTGTTGTTGTTGTTGTCGTTGTGGGTCAACAGGTAAACCTTCTTTTTTTTTTTTTTTTCTGCCTTCTTCTTCATTTGTTGTTTTACTGTGTCTTTTTGTCTGTCTGCGTGTCTCTCTGTCTGTCTCTCTGTCTGTTTCGATTTTTCTTCGTCGTTGTCGTTGTCACCGGAGTAGACGTTTTGTCCCGTTTTGTGTCGTTTAAAACGTCAGACGTTTGGGATTTCAAAGCTCAAACTAAATAATGGTATATCTAATGAATCTCAAGAAATGAATGTTTAAACAACATTTAAAATATATATTTTGGATAATTAAGGCATTACAAACAAAAAGATTAGAAACTTTTTATTCATATTTACCTAAAATAAAAACAGTACTCCAATGAGCTGTGCAGAGCTTTTAAGGGTAATATAACGAAGTAAGACAGTCTTGGAAATCAAACAAGACACCCAATGAATGAAAAAAAAAAAAAAAAAAGTTACTTGAACCAAAATGCAAGCTGAGATTCTTACATACAGCCCTTTGACTCCATTTTGAAAAACGTTTCATTACGTTATTAAAATGTTGTAATTTTTCAAAAGCTTAAAAAAAATTTGTTTACTTTTTAACTATTAGATTAATGCTATCACTTAATTGACTTTTGTTACCAGTCTTATAAAATGTAAAGAAAAAAGTAAACAAATAGGTTTGCATACTGATTTTGAAAAAGCTTTGAAGAAAGATGAATTGTTTTTGATTAGCCCAAGGCTATTCATTTCAAGTTTCAGAGTTTAATGTTCCTTATTTTTTTCAGAAAACAATGATTGAGCAAATACTATAAATCGGATGACTACGTAATTTAAACAATTGTCAGAGCAACTTGGCTAGTATTTTAAGCATTTCGAATAATTTGAACTTTGATCCGGAAGTTGAGGACAAAGCAGATGTCCTCAGTTTCTTGTTTCTTCGATACTTTACAATTGAAACCAGTAATAATACCAAAGAAAAAACAATGGAAGAATTGAAAACTGTTTTGTTCAAAGCAGACATTCTCGAGTAAAAAGATTTGGCATTGTTTGAATAATTAAGTAGTTTATCTTGTATCAGTGACACACTATAGTTCAATTTCTTCAATACATTATTGTCTTTGTTCTTCTTTGTTTCCAATGGTTCACTTTCATCAACAATACCTCTGTCGATGTCATGTTCCCGAGTGTGAGAATACCTTATTGGCGACACACTATGTAATTTGAAATGTGCTCCTGATTTTGTGTCTTTTCTTTTAAGCTTGGTGCTACCAAATCCAGAACCAGCTTTAGTGTTGGCAGTCGTATCGTCAGATTTTTTCTCCAATTTTTCTAATATAGCGCTTTCATATTTTGTGCCTTTTAGATAACCAGCTACGTTAGAGGCTCCCTTATTGCTACTAATCAAATCATGATAGAGCCCTTTGTTAGGCACTTTATGCAGTCCATTTATCTCCAACTCAAAAATATAAAATTCGCACATCTTGTAGAGATAATAAATAAAAGTGTCATCATCCTGACTCTCTGTTAAATCTGATTTGCTTGTGTATTTGATGTACCCCTGCACTATTTTACTGAAATCTTTCAGTTGTTGGTAATTGGTAGTTGCGTTAAACGCCAATACGTAATAAGCTTGTATTAACCCAAAAATGTATTCAATTGTAAATTTGGTAACTTGTTTATTTCCCGATAAACTTTGCTTAACACTATCTTGCACAATTGCATGAAATAAGGTATTGGTATACAGGAAAACCAAATCATACAAAGAAATAAGTGTGTCTTTATGAGATTTACTCAATTCAGTGATATCCATGGATATAATGGTCTTAAAAAACAATGTATCCCATTTTTTGGCTTTTTCTATTGAGGAAAATGATAAAGCTGATAGATCATCCACATCAACACTCAGCAACACGCCAGGTTCAATAAATTTACCCAAACTCTCCATTTTTTCCAACACATTAATGAAGTCTCCCACAATATACAATTTTGTGCATTCAGAATAAGCTATGGAATCTCCATCTTGTTGGAAGGCTATCGAGCTTGGTTTACTCTTTTGATCTTCATCATTGTCTTGTGTAATTCCTGCACTGTAAGAGTGAGTTATAGTCTCTCCATTAACATCTGCGTTTGGAGGTGTACACGGGAAATCAGGTGGTGGAGGATTATCAAACTTGTCACTTGATAACAAGTCCTGCAATGACTGTGACATATCCATGACGAAACTTTTTAAATCAGATATAGGTGTATGCTTTTTTAGTGTTGTAAATAGCGCAGTGTGTTATCTAAAATGCCTGATAGTATTGGTGTTTGTGTATGCTTCACCCACTGTACATTTACATTGCATCAACACAACCCATTCAACTCTACAAAACAACCGCTGTTATCTGATTTCACATAGATAGATGACTTTTTGATCATTCACAAAGATTACAAACAAAACCCTTGCCCAAAAAACAAAAAAAAGTTGTGTGAAAATGTTATCATCACGTGTATATTTAGTCACATGTTCCTTTTTTTTTTAGTTACTTACCCTGCAAAAACTGCGTAAGCTTGATATTTCTGTCAATACTTTCACGTGATGCTCTGGCCGCCAAAACGTAAAAAGTTACACAGTTTTTCAAGAGAGTACAGTTTCTTTTTGGTATCCCCCCCCCCCTTTGAGGTCAAAAAAAAAAAAAAAGTTACACAGTTTTTTTCTTGCCTATATATCTATTGAGATTTAGGTCGAATTTGAACCGAGCCGTTTTCAACTCCACAGTTTAAAGAGCAATTAGCGTAAACTGTGATGTGATGTGATGTGATGAGTAATCATTAATCATTGATATAAAATCTCGATCAGATCGTTCTTATATATAAAGGATGTTCCTGATCATTTGGCGGATAAGACTTACTCAACATAGATACATCAGCGATAATTTGTAAAGAGAAACTACAAGAAACACCAAGCTCAACCATGTCGTATCTGTCATTACCAGTGTCTAACAACGAAAGTGGATCTTCTCTTGACAAAGAGAAAAATGAAGACGACCAACCACATCTTCTAAATTCAAAGCAAGTGACCTCTTTGATCATCAACAGAATTGTTGGGACAGGGATCTTCACAACACCAGCGTTGATCTTCCAAATGTGCCAAGGTTCCATAGGGATCTCTCTTTTGCTATGGCTTATTGGCGGGCTTACTACTTTCTCCGGATTGGCCGTTTATCTAACATTCGGATTGAAAATACCGAAAAATGGCGGTGAGTTGAACTATCTAAACAAAGTCATTCCAAGACCAAAGTATTTGATAGAATCCATTTATGCATTTGCAATCATTATTTTAGGGTTTTCCTCCGGGAACTGTTTTGCATTTGGGAAATACATATTGTATGTGTTTGGAGTTGAATCAAATGATGATTTGTCCAGAATTATTGGTTGTGGGGTCATTACAAGTTGTGTTTTATTGCATATCTATTCGCCTAAATGGGCTCAAAAATTAAATGTTTTTCTTGGCGGATTCAAGATTTTCATTTTGGTTGTTATAGTTTTGTGTGGTGTCATCTCTTTGATAGCTCCTACTTGGATCACTCCACAATATTCGAATTTCCATAACATATGGGGGACAACCACTACTACTAACTCCACAACTAATTCGGCTTCGCAGAGCACCAAAAATAGCATCGACTGGTATTTGTTGTCAGTGGCTTTACTTCAAGTGATATATTCATTCAAAGGTTGGGAAAACGCAAATTACGTATTGGGAGAAATTGAAAATCCACACAAGACATTGATATCTGCAACCTCATATGGGGTTGGGTTAACCACAATTTTGTATTTTGCAATCGTGTTGTCTTATTATTTGATTATTCCAAAAGAAGAGATTTCTGAAACAGGAGTTTTGATCTGTGGTGTTTTTTTCACTAAAATTTTTGAGCAATACTATGCCCAAAGTTTTGCAGTCAAATTTGTCAGCAAATTCTTACCATTAATCATTACGTTTTCAAACTACGGTAACGTTTTGTCCGTGTCATATGCCAATGCAAGAGTCAACAAAGAATTGGCTAACGATCGTGTTTTCCCCTTTGCAAAATTTTTTGCCAAAAAATCAATCAATGCGTCCTTGTGGTTGCACTGCTTCATTACATGTGCCATATTGATTATTCCTAGAAACAACACCAATTTGTACGAATTGATCATCAATTTGTATTCTTACCCAGGTGTCATACTTAATATAATCATTGGTGTTGGTTTATTGCATTTAACTTACAAAAACATTGATGAATGGAATGAAATCAAAGTTCCATTCACTTCAAATACATTATTGACAGGTTTTTTCATTTTTACAAACGTTTTCCTAACTGTTGTACCATTGATTCCACCTTCCAAAAAATCTCTAGATTTTTTGCAAAATCAAGGTTATCCATACTGGGTGTTCCCAGTGACAGGTATATCCATCTTATCAATGGGTGCAATCTATTGGGTATTAGCCATTAAACCATTCCAAAAAAATCTTAGGAAAAACGAATACCAAACACTTTTAGTAAAATGAGTATTTTCACACACAAAGGCATATGCATATATATTTAGGATAATCTATAGAGCTATAAAGATCACAATTTAGGTTTTTTTAAAAAAAAAACATACAGAAAAAGCTTAATATAAATAGTTCTCCTCTACAATTTCAACCATGGGTCATGAAATATTTCATTGATATCAGGTCTTTGTTTCACGTTTTTGTCTAAAATCTTCTTGATCAAATCAATACATTCGTTTGAAACGTTTGTACCAGTTGGTATTTTCAATGCGGCATCCATGATCTCATCAATATTGTAAAATGGGTTCTCTTTGAAAACAATCGTATACAAAAGAACTCCCAAAGACCAGCAGTCTTGTGGTTTCCCAGCATATTTTTCCCCGCTCAAAACTTCTGGCGCTGCATAATCGATGGTCCCAACAAATGTGTCAAACGGACCCTTCGCCACATGAGTTGCTGCACCGAAATCAATAATCTTGATACATCCATTCCCATCAACTATTACGTTTTCATCTTTGATATCTCTGTGAACAATCCCCAGCTCGTGTAAATGCTTGACCCCAGAAACCACTTGCTTAAACAACAATTTCACTTCAATCTCTTTCAAATCAGTCTTGACCTCAATCAAATCAAACAGATCAATAGATCCAGTGTTCCCATGAATTGGCGTCTCAATGTAGTAAAAATTGTCATCTTCGAAAAAATCCAACAAATACATAATGTTTTCATGCGGAGACTCATTCAAAAGAGCCATGATGTGAATTTCACTAGGAACGGTACCAAGCCTCACATCACGAACCCAAGTATCAAACAAAATACGTTCCTTGATTATTCTTTTCAAAACAACAATGTATTTAAGTTCTTTATGCATGCACAAATCAACCAGCCCATATGCACCACGTCCCATACTTTCCAGGAGAGTAAAATCTGTATATTTTTTTTTATGTTTCAGTTGACCCAACTTGAACGTTTCCATGCCAGCAACGTTTTTGTAAAGATTGGCATAACTATCAACATGTCCGTTTGCTTCTGGAACTTTCGAAATAGCCTCAACAGTGTTTGCTGAAGATGGTCTCGATGTAGCACTGATAATGAGCTGACGATCAAAATTGAAGTTGGAAGACTTCAAGAAACTTTCTTTGTTTTGTTTATACTTCCGTGCAATGTCAACAGGACTTTCCTCCTCGTCACATGAAGACTGAGCATGTTGATAAGATTGTGTTTCATCAGGGTCATCGTTTTCTTTCCCTGCAACGGTGCTTTCATCACATATGGTTGTGTCGCTGTGTTTGTTGCTTAAAGAGGTCAGCAACTTGGTCAAACTTTTCACACTTGGCCCTCTTGAGTTTTTTCCCGACAAGGTTGTGGTACTGGATCCTCCTGAAATTCCAGTCTTCTTTACGCTCTCCAGCTTTTCTTTAATAGAGCGATCGTATTCTGTGTCATTTGACACAAGATTTTCACCCGTTTCGTTTTGCTGATGTGAAACAAATCTCTCATTTTCTCTCAAAATTTTGATTTGTGAAGGCATGATATTGTAGTTTTTGGACACAATGTCCCTAGAATGAGTTATCCATAATAAACAGTACTTGGTGTTCAAGACTCTTAACTGCACATCCAACTTGATCAGACTTCCATCTCTGTGCAAACCATTAATTCCCTTGCTATTGTAAAACTTTGTTTCGTACTCTTGCGAAGTTATCAGGTTTGCATAAACTTCCAACTCAGTGTTGATTTTCCGGAAAAAATGCTCTGTCAACACCAAACTTTTGTTTGTTTCTTTGTTAATGTTGTATTCAGGATAGTATTTGTGGATATGCTCAATAATTGCATTAAATCTGGGAATCACTGTTTTGATTGGTTTTTTTAACAGGTCTTTGGCATGAATACCAAACAAATTCTTGGACACCGACTTGTTGAAACTTATCAATTCGTAAGAATTTGTGGAAGAATCAATAATAAAAGCCCCTGCAATATAAGGCATGGAATGAATATTTAATTTGATGTCACTTCCAAAAGCATAACCAGCAGTCACAGCACACGGAATATTATAGTCAAGGGAGTTCAAGGTAAAATAACGCGTATCATTCACCCCTTTAATAATTTCTGCAACATTCATCTCGTGATCGTCATATCCTGTTTGTTTTATATTGCTGATGAATTCAGAGATTGAGTTACTAATTTCGAAAAGATCCTCTATATCGTGAACTGATTTGACTTTTTTAATCGCGTTGTTATGCCCTTCCGGTGTCTCATTGTCATCTTTTTGATTTGTTTTGACCCTGAACGTTATCGCTTTGTCTGCGGTGAAATTATCCACCTTTAAATGTTCCAACGAAAAATCGCATTTAATGGAGTCACAAGGCACTTTCTGGAAAAGAAAATGAATAAGTCCATTCTTCCTTCTGGCCCATAGAGAAGTCCAAACTGGCTCTTTAAGAGATGGCTGTGCAATCCCTATTATTTCTCCGGTAAAGACAAGATTATCATTCTCTAATTCTGTTACAACCAACTTGTTTAAAACAAAATTTCTCGAGTCCTTGTGGATCAAGTCTAGCAAGTTCAAAGCGCGAAACGAGTTTCTGGCAACCCCAAACATCAAACAAGCAATATCGTTCACATTTTTGAAAGACCAGGGGTTTTCATTTTCACACAATACAATTGCTTGCGGCGAAGTATTTTTGCCGGCTGTAAAATCGTGCAAAACTCTCTGAGAGTAATCCTGCTCAGCTCTGTGGGACAATTCATAAAACGGCTGTGATAATGAATTGATCAGATTTTTTCTCAACGTTTCTGTGCGTTCACTCTCTTTGTGAGATGACGAAGAACCTGTTAATAACTTTGTGATATTCAAAACAGACATCATGTGAAGATTTGAAACTTGCTTTTCATCATCTGTTGCTGGTAAATCAACAACATTATTTTCTAGAGTGTCGTTTAACAAATCTAACAAGCTTTGAAGATCATGAGTTTTTGTCTGAAGAAACTCTGAAGAATCTTGAAAATCTTCAAGCTTGTAAAAAGACGATTTCCGTTCATGTGTATCGAAGGGATTCTTGTTCAAATGTGTTGCTATACTATGGTTATCCGAGTCAGAAGAGTAAGAGCTTAATAGATCATTATAATCATCCAAATCATTCAAGGATTCCGAATTTTCATCATTTTCTTCCGTTATTGATCTTCTTCCTTTAGTGTAGTCGTTTTTGGCTACGTTTGTTTTTACGTGAAAGTTATTATTACTATTGGTAGTAAAAATATGGTTGTTGAAAGTAGAGCCCGTTAAATGCGATTCCGATTTGTTGTTTCCGTTATTATGGTTCGTGAGACCTGCCGAATAATGTCTTTTCAAAAATGGTGCAATGGGCTGTGCAAAATCAAGCTCCTGCTCATCCTCTGATCCACTTTGGCTACTCAAAACTCGACTCAGGTTATGAGAAGAAACAGAAGGCCCTATAATCGAAGACCTGTTGCTGTTGTTGCCACTATAACTACTTGTGCTTGTGGGCTCTTTGACGTAAGCATCAAATGCTGCACTTGATGCGTTTCTTTTGCTTGTAGCAGATGGGTCCTGAACAAGTTGCTGACTAATTTTTCTGCGCATTGGAGAAAAGTTCTGGTAGGCCGGCGAGCGATATAAATCGTTAGTGCTCCTGCTAATTATCATGTTTGGTCTACTTTCTTCCTTGAGATCAGCAGCCTTGTTTTTCGCCAGTTGTGTTTCTGTTGGCTCTTTAATTAGCGATGGGTTATGAAGCATAACTTCCAAAGTTCTTTTCAAAATGATTAGCCGCACAAACAGAGAATTTGGAGAAAGTGGATTGTATGAGAAAGAGTGTGTTGATAAGCTAGGAAAAGTGATCAACTCATTCATGAACACTTCCTCCTGAGCAAGCAAAGTTTCGTTCGGCAGTGCGGATGTTTGATTCGAACTTGCCTGTAGAGACTGTTCCTCAGGTATAGCCTCTCCTTGCAAAGTAGCCTGGATTGCTAAGGGCCGCTGCTGTTGTAGTTCTTCTTGTATATCAAATGTCGGTATGCTATGTCTTTCCTTCCGAGTCTTAGGCAGCACTTTGGTCGTGTAGTTTGATGAAGCTCCATCCTCAGAGGTTTTGATTTTGTTTGTGGTCAAGTTGTTGTTAGCATGTTTTTCATTTTTGAAAATATTTGTATTAAACATGGTTTCTTTTTCTTTTTTTTTTTTTTTTTTTTATTGCTTACCTTGTGCTTTAAGAGATAAACGGTCGTCTATCGTTTTATGCAATAGTTATTTGTAATTTGAAAACCAAAAAATACAATTTTTGAAAATTTTGAAAAAGACTTTATAGAGCGGTTGTTTTGATGAGTTGATAGGTGGGTTGTCCTCTTTTCGTTTATTGCTTCGCCTTTCTTTTAGAAAAAAAAAATGCCTACCCGCCAGCGTTTAGCTTCAGTTGCCTGTCCTTTCTTTTAATGTGTTCTTGTTAATCAAATAATTGAGAAAAAACTCAATCCTTGTCTTCGATGAGCTTTTTGAGTTTTTATTTTCAAACTAAGGTGGCAACGTAATGTTTGTGTCTAAAAATCTTGAGAATCGTTTTAAAAAATACTCAATCTATCAACAATTTGTAAACAAAGAGTGATTGAGTGAAATGAGTGTATGTTGTATCATCATTAGTTCAAAAGAGGCAATCATTTATTCGTCATTTCTCAATCTTTAACACAAATGAAATTAAATTCTCATGCAAAACGGATAAAACCAAAAGAGCAAAAAATGCAAAAAAAAATATCAAGTCACGCGTTCTATAAGTCACGGGACTTATATAACACGTGACGTCATGAAATGCTCGAAAGCCATTTGGTGACACAAAAAATATCAAATTGCAAAGTTTAAACATCGAAAGTTTAACAATTGTTTCATTTTTGTAGAAAATTCTATCGAATTTCAACTGAAAATTATGATAATTCTGCAAAAAAAAAACAAAAGCTCAAAAGCATATCAGCAAACTATCAAAAATGTCTTTTCAGGTCATTATTCAGAATCACAAAAGCTATCCAAATGCTCTCAAGGTATGGCCACCTGTCGACAATCTTCAAAATGAAGATAATGACAAAACCAATGTCAATTTGAAATCTACCAACTTACACAAAAACAAGGCAGCTTATAAAAAAAGTACAGAAAGCAAAGCTCTGGCAATAAAAAACATGCTTAGAAACGTTAGTAGTTATACAATGAAAGAGATTTCTTTGGTGACTTCCAACTTACCAAAGGACTTTTTTTTTAAAATGACTTACTTGTACCCAATAAAAGGATTGATCGAGTTTTTGACAACACCACTATACTGGAAATTTTTATTACCAATGGTCTATCCTTATTTTTTGTTGACAACGGTGGTGGGAATAATTTATTACTTTTTGATTTTTCCAATAATTTTGGCTAATTTAACTATGACCATGGGCATTATAGGGTTTATCATTGCTCACGTACATTTTTTGCTAGAGACAAACGCAGTTTCTATGGCCATTGCTAAAATCATCTTGTTTCCAAGCACTAATGCAATTTTTTTCAACCTAGTTTTGGAAAATCATAAACAACAAGACTATTTAGTTGAAGCTAAGAAGCGCTTTATATCAATAACTGCTTTTCAAAAACCAGAAAACCATGGCATTTTTTGGAACGTTTGGAATCATGTGCTCGGCGATGATATTTACATTGTTTTCTCAAAAAATAAGCATGATTATCATTACTGGGTGCATGTTGCACCATTGCAAATACTATCACTTGTTTACAAAGGTGTACGATTCTGTTTTCTTTTCGCATTATCGCTCATTCCTATCATTGGCCCCTTGCTTGTGTTATGTTTAACATCACCAGATAGAGCACAAAACTGTTTGCAAGAGTATTTTCTTTTAGAAAACTATTCAAAAGATACGATAAACAACGTTCGTCGCGCAAACTATGGCCAGTTCTCAGCTTTCGGTTTGGTTGCCGGGCTTTTAGAGGCAATTCCATATTTGTCTTTGATATTCGAATACTCAAACTTGAATGGTGCCGCTTTATGGGCTAATGATCTAATCAAGAAAAAAACTACATTTAAAAAAAAAGTGTGACTAAACTTTCGAGTATCTTCAATCAATATCAATAACGTAGCATATATAGACCGCATTATTCAAACAACCGAGCTCTTGGGCATGACAGCAACACTATCAACGCAGCCAAACCCAGCTGCAACACCACCCTCATTGGATGAACTAAATTTGGATCTTAACAGCCATCCACTGTACTCATTGTGATGGATTTGATTTTCATCAAACAGAATTACACCAAAAACACCAAACTCACTCAATATTTTTTCTCTGTATAGTTCATTGTTTCTCAATATGACGTTTCCTTCTGTTGGTTCAGCATTAATCATTTCCATCAAAATATAGGCGCTCCAATCTTTTTCATCTTTATCAGCTAAAAATGGGTTGATGTCGCTTTTGTAAATATTATTTCCTCCACCTTCTCTTTGAGGCTTCAAAACGTAATTATCGGTATTGCCTGTTTTAATAATTTCTTTGGCTTTCACACCCAGTGGGCTATCGTCTAATGGGTAAATTTGAACAAAAGTTGACTGTAGTTCAGAAATTTTATCATCATCGCTTATGAACTTGCGCAAAATGTTCTCATCTGTCAAAAGTTGCTGAATTTTTTTGGTTCCTGAAAGCTGAACTTTCAAACTTGGGGCTTTGATACTCAAAGATGTTTCCAAAAGCAGTCTGCTTTCCCAATCTTGTTCGGATTTGAAATCATTTGGTGCATACCCTGACCTAAAATAAACCACAGAAATCTCGTCATTTGTAGGCGTGTAGAATAATTTTGAAGTTTTCTCGCATTTTTTCAAGAGCTTGGGAACATCTTGAATAGTTAGTCTAACAGCTTTGATACCATGATTCGATGCCAAATTGTATTCCAAAATTCTTTGGTCAAAAACGTTTCTTTCGCCATCTTGCACGATAAAGGCAACAATAGTAGTGGCATCAAAACTTCCGTGTTGCTGCTCCTCGTAGGCGTGAACCCCGGCAAACAAGCCATCACTCAATTTTTCAGCAGAGTCAGAAACAGGAACATTGGATATTAGCAAATCGTCTGAGTAAAAACCATGCAACTTCAAATAACGGTGTAATTGACTGACTTTTGTTGATAGGCCCCCAAAAGAAACAGAAACTGTATTGAACTCAACTTGCTTTATTTCGTTCTTCACGGAGTCAATCAAAAAATCGTTCCTGAATATTCCCAGTTCTAGTTTCTGTGGAATACCCAATTTTTTGGCTTTCAAGTAAACATCCCAAAGTTTTCCAGTAAACTCGGAGTCGTGCTTGCTCAATTTTTCTGTTTCTGCATGGAGCCAATCATAATCCTGAACAATTTTCGCATAAAGTTCGTTGTACACCGTTTGCACACCAATTGCTTGATCAAAGCACTTCTCTGGAATAATCGTTGGATAAACAGTAATTGGTGCCACGGCTGTTGTGTTTTCAGGGTTCCCTGTTTGTGGATACATAACCAAACCATTAGTTAATCCCCAATGATGAATCTCTGTTAAAAGCGGTTTAAGTTGCTCATCAGATAGGTTTGGATACTTGTACTGCATTGTGCCTGGTTTGCCCTTAGTTGGTATTTGGACTTTGGCTGAAAGGGCTTTTTAAAACGGACACAATTTTTTTTATCGGTGAACTCAATTGGGATCAATTTTATTTTCAACAATTTACCTTCAAAGCATCTTTGATGGCGTAAAGTTTGCTTACATAATCAACCCTAAGACAAAAAACTGTGTATCTTTAACATGCCACTGTCAAAAATTGCAGATTTCAAGTCTGCAAATCTTCCTTGATAATGAAACCTGCACGTGATACAATAACTGTGACGAAGCTCCAAGATAAGAAAGTACAACAAAGTGGCACTGAAAGAGTACTGACACAGATTTGTAAAAACGTTTTATCTGTTTGTTATTACAATGTTATAACTTAGTGAAAGAGTATAAATTTTGAATCAATTAAAAAAAAAAAAAAAACCACGTAGTTCGTGTAATAGCTAGCAAGGTGAAACATGTGTTATGGGGAAAAAAAAAAGCATTGAGACAAGCAAACAGCTTGCAGAGCTTTAGTATCATCTCGTAGACAACCACTAATCATGAGTTAGGCTCTGCCAGAAATTGTAGTCCCAAATGTCGCTTTCTAAATTGGCTTTTTCATAGCCATTTATGTTGTTGGGTTTTACATCAACAGTTGTTGATGCAGAGATTGCTGATTCAGTAGATGAAGCAGAGCTCAAGATGTCTTCAGGAGATGTGCTGGCACTGCCACTTTTAATTTTTTTGTTGTTTGCATCTTCATGGATTTCATTGGCTCTTTTCTTACCATTCGAAATCTTCTCTGTCAATTTTGTAGTCTCCGTTTCCATCCTTGGGTTTTCATCGTTCGACAAATTGTGAATCACCGGGTTTTCACAATCCAAAAAGCTAAAAAGCGACCCAATTTCGTTTGAATGCAGTCTCAATCCCCCATCAGAGTCAAAGATTGATTTGGTATACATAACTTTGTTGTTTTTGCTTTCCATGATCAACTTATTGTTGTCCTTGATCGAAGTAACTAGCATCTCTTGGTCTCTAGCTTTTAATAGAGTTTTTGTTAGCTTTTTCTTCCCAGTATTGTTGATGAAATCAACAATGTAAGGCTGAATTGGAGTGATTGCCTCATGAGGCTCATCAAACAAGCCCAAACAATCTGACAGAGTTCCTAAAAATATATCTGCTTCGGAGTAGCAGTAGACTTCTTGTCGTTTCTTGTGTCTTGCAGTGATTTCTCTCTTTTTGATCAAAAGCTCTCTTAATGCCTGTTCATCTTCTTTAAACGGATTGACATAGTTACCAGAAGAAGCTTTAACGTTAGACGTTGCTGCACCTTGAAGAGGTGAAGCAGCAGAAACGGACGTTCTTCCTACTGACGGCGAAGCACCTTTAGCCTTTGCGGGACCTTTTGTTTTGGAAACGGCACTTGTCGGAACAGAAACACTTGCCTGATGAGAAACCGACTTTTGGTGAGATAATTTTCTGGCTTGCATATTTGCTTCTTGAGGAGTGGAGTCAGCTTGCTGTGGCACTGAGCTTTGCGGCACCACTTCTTGTTGCTGCAATTGTGACTGAGGTAACTGTGGTTGTTGTTGTTGTTGTTGTTGTTGTTGTTGTTGTTGCAACTTTTGAGCAGCAGCGGCAGCACTTGCCTGTTTCATGGCAGCTAGTTTTTTGATGCACATTTGTTGAACATACTTTCTGATGTAAAAATTTTGTTGCTGAGTACTCAAAACAGCTGCCAGTTTACCTTGTTGTTGACCTGCTTTGATGGCGTTTTTGGCATTTTCGTAAAGCATTTTTTGCTCTTGAGGATTGAAAAGCTCATCAATTTTACTCAAAATATTTACAGCTGGGCCAGATGAACTAGATGCAACAGATTGTGTTGAAGCTTGGGACGCTTGACCTGGGGTATGTGAAGATGATTGAGTTGTTCTGTGGGCTGCAGAGGCTGCTGCCACAGCTTGCTGCTGCTGTTGTTGCTTGGTCATATTTTGCTGTTGAGCTTTTTGCTGTTGTAGTAAATACTGAGCTTGTAACTGTTGCTGCTGCTGTGGTGTCAAATTATTCATTGGCAACATGTTCGGATTAGGCTGAGGTGTTGTGCCATTTGAAACAGCAGCACTTCCCGGTAGAGTGTTGGAACCTCCTGCAATGCGTGTTTCTGAGTTACTTTGCTGTTGTTGCTGTTGTTGCTGTTGTTGTTGAAGTCTTCTTTGCTGGGCGAGAGCAGCAGCTTGAATTGCCGTCATGTTGGAATTTGGAAGATTCATGTTTGCATTGGTTCCAGACTCAGCTTTATTCAAAGCTTGTTGTTGCGCCTGTTGTTGTCTAATCTGATTGATTCTTTTGGAAGCTACCTCATTTAAGTATCTTTTTACAAAAGTTTGATATTCCTCTGCAGTTAATTTTGGAGGCAATCTTCCTGTTTTTTGTAGTTTTTTAATCAGAAGTTGAGCATTTTCAAGCAAAGCTTTTTGTTGTTCGGGACTTATGAACCTAGCAGCCTGTGAAGCAGAAGGGTTTGCACTGGAAACATTGCCGCTTGAACTTGAGTTACTATTGTTAAAACTTGCACCGTTTGCTGTTTTGTTTGAGGAGTTATCTTGTTGCTGCTGCTGCATTTTTTGCTGCTGCAAAAGTTGCAATCTTTGCTGCTTTTGTTGTTGCAATAGTTGAAATTGCTGAAGTTGTTGTTGTTGTTGTTGCTGTTGTGGTTGTGGCGCTGAAGATGATTCTGCAATAGTGCCCGCTTTATTTGTGGAGTTGGTATTATTAGCATTAGCAAGAGCTTGATTTTTTTGTCTATCTCTTAAAAGCATTTGTTGATGATAACGATAAATTTTTTTCGTTATTTCGTTATCACCTAGTTGAAGTTCCATAATTTGTTGCCAAGTGTTCACATTTGGAGGCAAATTAGGAATTCTGCTTAACAATTCCCGTGGAATCGGGGTATACTTGATTTCATGCAGTAGCTGTTGCTGTTCAGGCGTCAATTGATGGTATCTACTTGATTGTTGACGACCATTTGGCGCAGCATTTGGTACAGCATTAGCTGCTCCTGGTTGTTGGTATTGTTGTTGCTGCTGTTGTTGTAATTGCAAGTTTTGGTTCATCAGAGCTTTCTGATTCATGACCATGTTCATAGCGTAGTTTTTAGTATTGGAAGAAGAAGAGGAGTTGCTGTTGTTGTTCGCATTACCATTATTTGGAGAACGAGGGTCTTGCATGCCCGCAGCTGTTCCTCCATTTTTCGCTGCAATAGCTTGTTGTTGAAGCTGTTGTTTTTGCGCATTTTGCTTTGCGTTGGCTGTCAACTCGATTCTTTTCTTGATTGCTTCAATGTAATTTGCAGCAGAGGAGCTTGAATCGTACAAGTTTTGCTCAAAGTCCGCCGCAGTTTTTTTCAATTTTTCAATATCTGCTGACTTCCCATTGTTGGTTTTGCTAATTTGTACTAGTAATTGTGCCAAAGAAGTTCTGTACTTTGCCCTTTCTTGTTCAGAAAAAGAGCTTCTCCAGTCACCTGTGTTCATTGCTGATCTTATGGTTATATTTTTCTTAATTACTTAATAAATGTCAATCACAAATAAAAAAAAGTTTTTCAAAAGCAAATCACAGAAGCTTTGATATCTCAGTTTTCTGTTCAAATATTTGGTGTGCTGAATTTTCAAAGATGGAAAGCAAATGAAAATTGGCTCAAAACAAAACAAGGAAACTTCAATGATGACTTTGAGTGGTGTATTCTTTTAATGCGTTCTTTGGCTCAAGCAATCTCCTGAAATATTCCGTATTTTATTTGAAAATAAACATACACCTGTATGACAACAACTTTGTGTAATATCAGATTAAAAGAACTAACTGATAATCAAATCGTGTGATAATAAATTCCGTGCTTTTTTTATTGTGTTTTTTTTCTTCTCATTTTGACAAAAATCGGGTTTTTTCTGTGTTTTTTTTTTTTTCCGTTTTTTGCCTATTTCTTTTGAACTGTTCACATTTGCGATTACGATAATTCAAAGCCAATCACAAAAAGTAACCTTTCCCCACTTGAAAAAAAATGACGTTTATCTGCCATGAGCTGCTCGTAAATGCATCTTCATGCAGTCATTTTAGCGGGTTCCATTTCTTTATAGAAAAAGGAGCGTGATAAGGCACCGCCTTAGTATCAAGAGTTATATGAGTTGATTACACTTTAACAAGAGTGTTTGAAAAATTATTTGCCTATTGTAGTAGACCGTCTTATGATCAAGAGCCCAATGAGCTCAACATATAAAAAGGTTCATTAGAGTTTCTAGTTGTTTGAAAATTGGTTTTGCAAACTTGCAATCTGACACAATCCGAGAAAGATTTGGTGCTACCTATATATACTAAAGGTCCTGACTTGCAGTTGATGATGATGGAGGAACTCCCACCATATCCTGTAAAAGGTTTTGAATCTTGTTGCTGACTCCAGCAGTAACTTTCATACCAGGTTTTTGAGATTCCTTTTTTTGGTCCTCTGAAATATGGGAGTCAAGTTGCAACTTGTTTTGTGCCATTTTATAAATCTGCTCTTCTATCGAGTCCTTGGTTATTAATGTGAAAACAGACACGTCCTTGGTTTGCCCGACCCTGTGGGCTCTGTCCATAGCTTGTGCGTCATCATGTGGGTTGAAACTCTGATCAAATATCACAACGTTGTTTGCAGCAACAAGATTGATCCCAAAACCACCAGCTTTTGTAGACAGGATGAAAATTTTGATATCTGAATTTGCATAAAATTCATCAATTAAACTTTGTCTGTCGTTGACTGAGGTTTGTCCATCCAATCTCAAATATTGATATTTGTAATGCTTCAAAACTCTTTCCAAAATGTTCAAGACTTGAGTAAACATACTGAAAACCAATATTTTTTCGTTTTTCACAACACACACATCGTTCAAGATGGAAAGTAATTTTTTCACCTTCCCACTTTGAAAAAACTCATCTTCCTTCAGTTTAAATGATTTTAAAGTTGCTGGAAACTCGTGACATAAGTTATCCAATTCGAAATCGTTCATGTAACTCATGTCTTCCTTAATATACTGCTGATTCCCGTCTTTGATGTATCGAGGTTCTTGCAAAATGTTGAAACTCATTTCGTTTATAATGTTATCGTTGTAAATGTCTCTAAACAACAATGGATGAATTGACGCCTTTCTCAATGCCATGATGTAGTTCACATTACTTTGTTTTTTCGCAGCAACATCTTTCTTTGTTGTCTTGGAGTTTTCCTCGCTATCTTCAACGTCAAATTTGTTTTTGATCATCTCTTGTACCTGTTTGTCGTAAACCGATTTTTGATGATCCAACATATCACAATGCACAATTTTGATGTGTTTGGGAGGCAAATGTTGCAGAACTTGTTGTTTCCTTCTTCTCAAGATAAAAGGTTTCATCATCACTTTAGCTCTCATGATAGCTTCTTGCGCCAACAAAGGATTATAACCTTTGTCAACAGTGGTTGAAGTTTTCTGTTTGAACAGTGTGGCCAAATTTTCCTTTTGAGATGTAAACAAGCTTGGCATGATAAAATTTAAAAGCGAAATTAACTCTTTTAAATTATTTTGTAACGGAGTCCCGGTTAACAACAGTCTGAAGTGAGCTCTAATTTTGATCAATTTATCGAATCTCTCACTCAATGAGTTTTTAAGCATATGCCCCTCATCAAAGACAACACAGTTAAAGTTTCTTTTGATCAAAAAACTCTGATCATACTTGTTACCACTTGCTAAATTGTATGTGGTAACCAAAACATCATACTGACTCGAATCATCTAGTATTTCCCTCAATTCTTCTCTTTCATTTTGAGTACCGTAGTATGGCTGAACTTTCAATGCAGGACAAAATTTGGCAAACTCTCTTAACCAATTCTCTAAAGTTGAAGAAGGAACAACAATTAAATGGGGACCTTTAGCTTTCATCTGTTTCAAGTAGGCTAGAAAAGCGATAACTTGACAAGTTTTACCCAAACCCATCTCATCGGCCAAAATACATGACATGTCATTACAGTATAGCAAGTATAGCCAGTTAATCCCACTCAACTGGTAATCTTTAAGCTGAATAGATGTATCCAAGTATTTTGGAGGCTTGGTGAAAAATTTGGTAGACGTTGGTCCTGATGCATCGAGACTATTTGTAAAAGTGACATCTTCTGTTTTTGAAGTGGAGGTTTTCTCAAAGTTTTCATCGTAGTCATCATCGTCCATGTCTTCGTTGTCACTAACATTTTCGTCGCTCATGTTGACAAAATCTTCATCCGCTTCGTCTGCCTCGTTTGCCTCGTCTGCCTCGTTTGCCTCCTCTGCTTCGATTGCTTGATCTGCTCTTTCTGCCCCCTTTGGCTCCTCTTTTTCTTCCTTGTCTTCTTTTGCCTCTTCTTGCTCGTTTGTGCCTATGCTTGGATCTTGTTTGACGTCATTCGTTTCATCAGTTTTGACATCAGCACCTGCGGCATTTGCATCAGCCTTTTCGTCCTCTTTTGGCTGCTCTTCTTCCTGATCTTCAACATCGTTTTGATGCTTGACAACCAAAAAATCTAGTCCTGGTCCATCATCAAGAGCTCCATCTGTGGCGGCACCCTTTTTTTGATTAACTTCCACACCCCATTTTTTGATTTCATTGGCAATCAAATCACCATATTTACTACATTTCTTAATCAAAGATTCAATTGCATTGTATCCTTCTAGCGTTTGGTGAGCCTTATCAAAAATTTTCTCACCATCAGTTTTTGTCACTCTTGCTTTCCTCTTCCCATTTGATTTTTTTGTTTGTCCGTTACCGGCATCGTAAGGAAAATTCATGCTTTTGAATAGCTTCACACTACTAAATGGTCTGTTCTTGATTATTTCCAAAGCTTGAGCAATATGAATGTCAGCAATGTCAGCAATATCTTTTTCGTTTGCTTTGTTCATGAACTTCAAAATATCAGTTTCTTTGGGTTTTTTCGAGGTTTCGATGGTTTGATACTCCTCGTCTTCAGCATCATCATCAACGTCTTGCTGATCCTCATCTGTTCCCTCACTGTAGTACCCTTCGTCCGACTCCAACTTCAAGGCTTTCTTTGGTTTCGTTCTTTCCAGTTGATCACTTCTGACCAATTTTCTTTTTTTGTTACTATAAGGCGCACTAGAAGCAACAGTTTCCTTGTTGTAGCCAAATCTGTTCAACGGCTGCTTCTTTCTTGATCTAGCAAAAGAAATAATCTCTTCTTCATCGCTATCCCCAATATCAGCGTCAGATCCTGTGTCCACAACTGGCATATCTTCGTTCAGATGAGATCCATTTTCGTTTTGATATTTTTGAATGTTGAACTTGTACTTCCCAAAAATAGTCTCTTTTTTCACAGGTGACTTCTTTGGAAAAATGTTGGTGTCCTTCTCTTGAGAAGACAGCTTCATTTTTTGTTTTTTGAATTCAACAATACCTTTAATTTTTTTTCTGGCAATGGCATAACTGTACCCATTGGTTTTATAGTAGGCTCTAATTAAGGTTTCTGAGAATGTAGGGAACTCATTTTTCAAATTCTTGATATCAGTATCGTAAGCCGACACTTGCTTGTTTGGAGAAACAAGAGGCGATGAGTCTAAATCTGTGTCATTTCCATAGTTTGCCATTTTTTAACCTGAGAACGGCGCCAAAGTCTTTCTTTGGTTGTGTGGTGCTCTTGAGATGTGAAAAATTATAAAACTCAAATTTTTCTTTTGAGTAGAGTCAAACTTGAAATATATGTAACAGAAAACTCGACCTATCACAAAGCTTGATCTGATCGACACATTTGCAACAAACTTTACGCAAACCTATATTATTTCGGTTGATTTGGCAAAACTACTGCCAGCATGACGAAAAAAGAAACAGAAAATACACATTTGTGCTGCTGAAAACAATATGGCAAACTTTGGCAGAAAAATTGTCGCGTATGTCGCGTCGCATTTTTTCTTCTTCATTAATGCTGGTTTTACGTGACGCGATATATGCGCATATTGTGAATATAAGACTTACAAAAACAGCTTTAACGATGCTCTTCAAGACAAGAAACGCAGCCGTTGCTCACAAAACACTAAACAGATTACTGTCAACTTTTTAAAATTCAAAAAGAAAAGAATACGATATATTGAAATGCCATTCATTTGCATCAGATGCTTAGGGTCAAACGGTAATTATCAACTCGGGTTAAACCATGATGAAGACATCGACACACCAGAAACCACACTTCGATGCTATATCCGGCCCGAGTTTGTCAGTCAAGTGGACAAAACTTTTTTGCACAGACAAGAATCCAATTTGAGTCGGGAATCTATGGAAAATTGTGACTTGCACCGTTTAGGATTTACATCAGGTTCTGTGTTTCCAGTCAAGATAGCCTGTGGCGGTAACCACACAGTGATACTCTTGTCTAATGGGGCTGTTATTGGGACGGGATTGAATGAGCAAGGACAACTAATCTTGGATAGCAAAGTCCCTGAAAACAAAGTCTTGAAATTTTGGCGTGTGATTTATGATGATCCCACACACCCTGCAATAGACCTTGCATGTTGTTGGGAATCAACTGTTGTTGCGGTGCTCAATCAACCTCACACAACTGGAGGCGACTTCAAGAGCATTAATATCAAGAGTTTTGGTACAGGGATGAAAGGGGAACTAGGATTAGGAAACAGCACCACTTTCAACGCAGATCATTCGCGCAATGTTTTAGAGTTGAAAAACTCATCAAAAATCTCACTTCTGAGTTCTATGGCAAATGTAATTGTCCTCGACAAACAGGCTAAAATGTGCTACGGTTGGGGAAATAATACAAAGAATCAGCTTCTTGTACCAAATGCAAACAGCCATTCGCCTGCAAATACCGACAAACTCTCCAAAAAACGTACAAAAATTGTATGGGAACCAGTTCAGATAGATGTGGTTGCAGAGTTTGATGACTGTTTGTATAGTTTAGGTAAAGATTTTTTGGCATGGATAAGTAGAGAAAATACCGATTTGACTTTTGAAGCCACTGGTTCACTTGATGTGCAGCTGAGTTCGCAAAAAATTTCCAAATCAAAAGTCGATTCTATATTATCAGCGAATTCAAATTTTCAAATTTCCAAGATGGAAGGTATGTGGAGCAGTTTACATATCATTTCCAAGCAAAAAAACGATACCGTGAAATTGACTTCATTAGGAAAAGGCAGACACGGTCAACTTTCTATGAATGGTAGGCTTTTGCAACAGTACAAAGATTTCAGCTGTGGGAGTGAACATGGTATTTTCTGCAACAAGAAGAATGAAGTGTACTGCTGGGGTTGGGGCGAACACGGGAACTGTGGCATGAGGAACCCAGGACTCATTCCTGATGGCCATAGAGGCAAGATTACTCAAGACACTACAGTGTGGGAAAATCTAAATTTGGTCTTTCGCGCTGAGAGTAAAGAGCACGTATTGTTTGTTCAGGGAGGTTGTGCTACCACTTTCATTGTTAGCATTGCACCGTAACTCAAAGACATCATGAGACTCAAGAAAAACTTCAGAAAAGAGCGTTCATAGCTAAATTACAAATTGTAAAGAAGTGTTCTTTCCCTTTAATCATAGTCCCACAAAAAAATGAAACAGTCCTAAAGGGTAATATGTATAACTTCTAATGGTGTTTGTTTTAGGAGTGGTAGTATCACAGAATTGATGTCGTAATTCTGACCAAATCTGCTTCTTAACAAGCGAGTTACAAACAATGAAAAAACACTGCATATAGTTGATAAACGAATATCACCTACTGCTTGTGAGTTTTGATTGTCTGATGCGCCCATTAGAGAAAAAAAACTCCAGCAACTAAAAGTCTAGTTGCCATGTTTGGGGATATCTGTGAAAACCTTTTTTTGACAATAAATCAAAAGAAAGAAACACTTTTCTTCCTATTTTATCACAAAATAGATTTGTAGCAACAGCTTGTCAAACTATGTTTAATGTCTTACTAGTTGGTTTTTTATGATTTTTTATGGATTCCAGATATATGATATTTCAGAAACTCAATCTTTGAGAAGTACCTAAAAGATATTCAAAGATATTATATGGCGCATGTTGTTTCGAATAGATAATCTTCAAGCTTCATTACTAGTTATTACTGCTTTCGTGTATTTTTGCTGTTTATGAAAAGTAAATTGGGCTTTTTTTTTTTTACCAAATTTCTTGATTTCTTTTTTCGGACAAAACAAAACAATACCGAGAATAGTCATATAAGTGTAATGTCGGACAAACTGTTTTCGGAAAAAAAATCATTATCAAAATCTTTAATTTTTTCTCTCCTTATCACCCGGAATATACAGTTGGAGTCACCTTTACTGATTGTCTATGCATCATAGTACCGTCCATGAGTCTTGTTTTGTTTGCTATTTTTCCAGAGACCAATGCAGGTTCACGTAATTCGCCTCTAAGAATCGTTATCTTTTACTTTCTTAAAGTCCAACATATTCTGTGGAATGAAGATTTTATACAAATCTGTAATCATAGTTCACTGTGGACTGGTATTAAATACATTTTCTTGAAAAGATAGAGTGTTACAAAAATAAAAGCCCAAGATAAAAAAAAGGGTGGAAGGTGGAGAAAAATTGAAACCAGCTCAGTTTATATTATAGTGAAAAAAATCACTACACCGAAGAGTTAAATTTGAACTCAATTCCTAAAACTTACCTTTCTTTTAGACTGACTCGAAGTTTTTATTTTTTTATTCAGTTTTGAAAGGTATATACATTGTAAAAAAATGAATTTTAACAATCAATTTCCTCAGGCAGCCAAACAACAACAAATGGGTTACTCTCCTTTTACTGCCCAACAACAACAACAACAACAACAACAACAATTGGGTGCTCCACCTGGTGTACTGGTTGGAAACAACAACGCACACGCCAATGGGATGCCCATGCAGTCAAACGCGATATACTCTCAGCAACAACTACCAAATCATCCACCAGGACTTTCTCAGCAAAATCAGCAATCACATCAAGCTCAACAATTTCTGAACCAACAAAATCATCAGGGTCAACAACAACAACAACAACAACAACAACAACAACAACAACAACAACAGTTGCCAGCTCAACAACAGCCACAAACAGAGCAATCGCAACGATTTATGTTTGCTGAAATGGGAGAAACCTTGTCACAATTTTTGGGCGTACAAGATGCATCTCCTAACAATTTGAGTCACCAGCACTACAATCAGATTCCAGGTCAAGGTCAGGTTCAATCGCCTCCTCAGTTCCAACACATGAATCAGATGCAACAACAACAAATACAACAACAGTTGCAACAGCAACAGCAACAGCAACAATTGCATCAACAACAACAGCTTGGCCAAGCTCCAAATCAGCCATTGCAAGGGGCACTACTGTTTGAAAATGATCCTGAGTATCACCCACACTTGAAGAATCCGCAATTGTTGAACCATCCTAACTGGGAATTGCAAATGTTTTTGGCCATGATTTCTAGACATATGATGGGTTCTGAAAGCAACATCTATGCTATCGAAAGTGCAATCAATGCAATTAGAGGCAATTTGGGCGGAGGCACTATCACCAACTCTCATACCGAGGTTTCGAACAGATTGGTAAACGCAACAAAGGCTTCTTTAATTGAAATGGTAAACTCATTGCCTAAAACAGGCTCTTCTGTTGCACTTGCCAATGGGTTGGATGATGCAAACACAAGTTTAGCAGGAAGTTCTTCTTCGGGATCCAACGGTATGTCTGCTGGTACCCCAAATCCATTGTCTCTTTCACCAGAGTCTTTGCCTGGAACTCCGTCTTTTGAACCGGTTACTCCTCTGACTCACAATGCTCAGCATGGGGCTCCTGGAATGGGAGCAGCAGCTCATCCGGGCTCAATTTTGTTACAGCACAAAAAATTGTCCCAGTACAACATTGACGAAGATGATGACAATGATGTGACCTCAAAGCAACACGCGTATGATGAACAATTGTGGCATGTTTTGGACATGGCAAACTTGAAACTTTCGTGCATTAGTGAAAGGTTGACTTCATACACTTTTTTGAACAGATTATATTTGAATGGGAACAAAATCAGTGTTATTCCAAAATCCATCAAAAATTTGAAAAAATTGAGAGTTTTGGATTTGTCGAATAACAATATTTCAATGTTACCAGCGGAATTGGGGATGCTTTTCAATTTGAAGTATTTATATTTGTTTGATAATAAAATTAAGAGTTTTCCATACGAATTCGGTAATCTAATTAGTTTGCAGTTTTTGGGTTTTGAAGGTAATCCAATTGATCCAGAAGTATTGAAAACATACATGGACAAAGGTTTGACAGGGTTGTTGTTTTACCTGAGAGACAATGCTCCAGAGGTGAAACTTGTCAAACAAAGACAAATTGTTGAGATTGATGCTGATGGAGAAACGACAGGTAACGAATACCCTACGCTAAGTGAAGCTGTACAAAATCAACCTTTGGGACCAAACTCTTTTTCTTTGGTTACCTACAACACGTTATGTCAACACTACGCTACACCAAAGATGTACAGATACACACCTTCTTGGGCCTTGAGCTGGTCCTACAGAAGAGATAAGTTGCAAAAAGAAATTTTGGGATTTAAAACAGACATTATTTGTTTGCAAGAGGTGGAGACTAAAACTTATGAAGAATTCTGGTTGCCTCTGTTGAGTAAACAGGGTTATGCTGGGGTATTTCATTCAAAGACGAGATCAAAAACAATGCAACTTAAAGATTCTAAGAAAGTTGACGGGTGTTGTATTTTTTACAAAGAAAGCGAGTTCAAACCTGTCTTTTATGAGCATCAAGATTTCAGTACTTTGTGGATGAGCAATAAAAACTTTTTAAAAACCGAAGATTTTTTCAACAGGGCAATGTCCAAGGACAATGTTGTTATTTATTTGAAATTGCAACATTTGAAGACCAACGAAACTGTGTGGATTGTGACTACTCATTTGCACTGGGATCCGCGTTTGAATGATGTGAAAGCTTTCCAAACCGCTATTTTATTGGACCACTTGGAAAAGCTGGTGAAAGAACAAAGCCATATTACAAGAGAAGATCAATACAAAAAAGAACCTATCATTATCTGCGGTGATTTCAACTCACAAAGACACTCTGCGGTTTATGAGCTGTTTTCCGAGGGAAATGTGCAAAAAGACCATGTTGATTTGCACGGAAGGGATTACGGTCATTTGACTAAAAATAACTTTGCTCATAGCTTCCAATTTCAATCAGCATACGACTGTGTTGGCGAGCTAAATTTTACTAATTTCACACCTACATTCACTGACGTGATTGACTATATTTGGTATTCACCTGATGTGTTAAGAGTGAGAGATGTGTTGGGCGATATCGATAGCAACTATACGTCTCACTTTATTGGCTTCCCAAATGCCGATTTCCCAAGTGACCACATTCCAATGCTAAGTAGATTTGAGTTCACGAAAAATAAAGCTGATAACATTTCCTCTAGGAGTAGAAAAGTTTGATTGTTTGATGCTATAATGTTGCAACGATTTAACGTCAAAAAAAAAAATATGCTGGGCATTTGCTTGGCATAGAATGGCATGAGTGTGCGTGTTATTTATACAGAAAGTATATATCATTACGTAGTTTATGCTGTATGTACATTAACTTCAAAATATAGATTACCAATATGAAAGTAATGAAAGGTATATTATTCTGAAATCTTGCAATGACACTTTTTTCTGTCACAGATTCACGGCTTTTCGAAATGGAAAAGTGCGAAAAAAAAAAAAAAACATTAGCCGACGGCTGGACTCGAACTTGAAAGATTTTTTTTTTTTTTTTTTTTTTTTTTTTTTTCCTGACTGCCATTTTAATTCCACTGATAAGAAGATTTCTCGATCTGTAACAATTTTAAAACACGGTCAATTCTCCAATTGTAACAAGAATTCAAATCATTTCTGCAAGAAAATTTGAAACACCCAAAGTATAAACAACCACCTTGCAAATTATGGATGCAACTGGCAATAGCAGTGCACCTACCAGCGCCTATGAAATCAAATATATCACTTTTGTGTTGCTAGGACTTTGCATGTTGTGGCCATGGAACGCAATGCTTTCCTTGACCAGCTACATGTCGCACGATGTTTTCAAAGATACGACCATATATGCCAAGATATACACCAGCACCATGATGACTGTGAGCACTATAACATCTGTTTTTGCCAACTACCAGCTATCAAAACAACAATATGGATACAGCATAAGAATCAAAAGAGGGTTGATTTGGCAATTTTTTGTTTTTGTTGTACTAGCAGCACTAGTGGGGCTTGTGAAAAAATTTAAGCTTTTGTTAGATTTTTTTATTATCAATTTGTTGGTGCTCATCAGTAGTGTTGGGACTGCATACACTCAAAATGGCTCGATGGCCTGGGCAAATGTTTACGGAAGTGAAATTTACTCTCAAGCTATAATGATGGGTCAAGCGATTGCAGGGGTTTTACCAAGTCTGGTTTTCTTCTTTTTAAGTTTTATAGAAGCCGGTGGAGACGCAAGAGACACGAGTCCTGTGGGGATTTTTTTTTATTATATTGCTACCGCTGCTATTTCCATCGCATGTTATGTGCTTTTCAACATTAGCAAAATCGGACATGAAGAGAAACCGGTGGCTCAGGGAAACGCAGTGAGCCTTTCACCAACTGCGAACTCTGCTGCTTATGCCAGTCACGAGGGACAAGAAAACGATACTGGTGCTTCTTTCAGAGAAACTAGCAAGAGTACTAGTAAAAGTAACACTGAATCAGAAGATTTTGCAAACAAGTTTATTGCAGACCAAAATGAGCAAGACCCTTTTAATGACGCAGAGCAGCTAGAAGGGTTCACAACTGCAGAGAATGTCATGTCTACTTTAGATGAAAAGGCTTCCCACATTCCGTTGAGTGTGATGTATGCCAAATTGAAGTACTTGGTTTTAGCAATTTTTCTTTGCTTTGCAGCTACACTTCTTTTCCCTGTTTTTGCTGCAAACACGTACGTTTCGAATTTCCCATTGCACAATGCTCAATTCATTCCATTGGCATTCACCGTTTGGAATGTTGGTGATCTTTATGGGAGATACATAGCATCAAAGTACCATTATATCTTTAAAAATCCAAGAATCGTTAATCCATTGAACTTGTTCTGGTACTCCATCATCAGAATGACCATTATTCCATTTTTCTTTACATGCAACATTTTTGGACATATGGATTCACCCTTTGTTTTGCAAGACGTGTGGTATTTATTTTTACAATTTTTGTTTGGTGTCACCAACGGGAATTGTATCTCTTTGAGTTTTATGAACATTGGCGATCAATTAGGCGATGATGATGAGTTGAAGGCAGCCTCTGGTGGGTTTTCCTTAATCTTTGTTTCATCTGGGTTGACCTTTGGTAGTGTTTTGAGTTATTTATTTGTGTACATCATCAACACAGTTTATAAATAGTTTGGACAAGTTTGGGACTTGTCATCAGAATTTATAATCAACTAAATATTGACTTAATCCTTTGATGTTAACAGTATTCTTTGCGAAATCATATATTTGGCACATTGCTCATAAAAAAAAACAACAACAACATATGTATCATCTCGCACGAACTATAGACTTCCCATTCAATCAACATTCCGGAATTATCCTAAATGTCACGTGCTGTGTTTTCTGTGCATTTTCGTGTTTTTCTTCAAAAAATCTCTGGCCAAACTCTGACGCACGACGTACAACGCACGACGAACAATACGTCTTGTAAAATCACGCACAGAGCCATTTTAACAACACAGCATCATTCAGGCTACACTGGGCAAGAACCGAAAACAACAATTGAATAATTTTTCTTTGGTTGTTGTGATTTCTTCATACAAGTAACAATGTTTACACCGACTTCGAGCATTTGAATAAGTTTAAATATGATATCCGTAAAAGCTTATTTAATGCACTTCCCGATTTCGCCCCATTGTTTATCGGATTCGAGATTTTTTGATATACACGTAACAGCTCCTCATTCTTGAACAACACTATTCGCTATATTGCTGAGATAGTAGTTGAATCAGTGAAGTGAATAAAAAAGGCTTCGAAACCACAAAGGTAACAAGTTATTTTCCTCCAAGAGGTTTTACGATTTTCAAGTTTAGGTGCAAAAGACATAATTTGCCTGAGTTTTCTATCAATCACTGATCAAAAAACATTTTGAAAACAAGAAAAACCAACCTATTATTTTTGAGATTGCATTGCTCAAAGTATAGAGAAAGATACCTTTGAAAAGAAAATTTGAAACCAAATGTCCAAGGTTTCTGCAGCACAGAAAACGGTAAAGACGGAAACCACAAAGGTTTCCGCAGCAAAGACTGAAAAATTCAACGAAAAGAATGTTGATAGTACGATCGACAGTGATGAAAGTGATGACGAATTGATTTCCGAAAAAGACGAGCTTTTGGGAGTACCAAAAGACAGCAACGACAAACAGTTGGATACAGCCGGTGCTGAGGACGCTGCTACGGCAGCTAAAAACCCATTATACAGAATGGAAGCCATTTTGGTTCCACTACTTTTGACTGCACTGTCTTTTTTTGTTAGAATGTACAAAATTGGAGCATCCGACAGAGTTGTTTGGGATGAAGCCCATTTCGGTAAATTTGGTTCCTATTACTTGAGACACGAATTTTACCACGATGTTCATCCTCCATTGGGGAAAATGTTGGTTGGTTTCAGTGGGTACTTGGCCGGCTATAACGGGTCTTGGGATTTCCCATCCGGTGAAACCTATCCAGAATACTTGGATTACGTGAAAATGAGAATTTTCAACGCCGCATTCAGTGCCTTGTGTACTCCATTGGCATACTTTACTGCTAAAGCTATTGGGTTTTCTTTGCCAACCGTTTGGTTGTTTGCTATTTTGGTTTGTTTTGAAAACTCATATGCTACCTTGGCCAGATTCATTTTGTTGGACTCCATGTTATTGTTTTTTACTGTTGCATCTTTTTACTGTTTTGTTATGTTCCATAATCAAAGATTTAGAAGTTTTAGTAGAAAATGGTGGAAATGGTTGATCTTGACGGGTGTTTCTTTGGGTTGCGCCATCAGTGTCAAAATGGTTGGTTTGTTTGTCATTACTTTGGTTGGTATCTACACTGTTTTGGATTTATGGACCATGTTTGGTGACAAATCTATCAAAAAAACAACATATCTGTTCCATTGGATTGCAAGAATCGTTTGTTTGATCATGATTCCATTTGCTGTTTTCATGTTCTGCTTCAAAATTCATTTTGATTTGTTATCCCACTCTGGTACGGGTGATGCCAACATGCCTTCATTGTTCCAAGCTTCTTTACAGGGAACTGATGTTGGGGTTGGTCCAAGAGATATTGCTATTGGTTCTTCAACAGTCACTTTGAAAAACCAACATTTAGGAGGTGCTTTGTTGCACTCTCACGTTCAAACTTATCCAGCCGGTTCTCAACAACAACAAGTCACCACTTATTCTCACAAAGATTCTAACAACCACTGGGTTTTCCAAAGAATGAGAGGCGCTGAACCATGGTCTGCTGCAGTCGATGGGGATTCCGAACTTGAATATATCGAAGATGGTGGTATTTACAGATTGGTTCACGTCAACACTGGCAGAAATTTGCACTCTCACACCATTCCTGCTCCAGAGTCTGCTACTGCATGGGAAGTTTCTGGTTACGGTGATGACACTGTTGGTGACCGTAAAGACAACTGGGTTATTGAATTTGCTGAACAAGTTGGTGATGAAAGTAAAGACAAATTGCACTTGCTAACAACGTCATTCAGATTGAGAAACGAAGAAGTTGGTTGTTATTTGGCTCAAACCGGTAAAATTTTACCTCAATGGGGGTTCAGACAAACCGAAGTTGCTTGTGTCAAAGACCCATTCAAGAGAGACAAAAGAGTTTGGTGGAACATTGAAACTCATGAAAATGAAAAATTGCCTACACCTGAATCTTTCAAATATCCAAAACCAAAATTTTTGAAATCTTTTGTGCAATTAAACTTGGCTATGATGGCCACAAACAACGCTTTGGTTCCAGATCCAGAAAAAGACGATCAATTGGCTTCCAGTTTCTGGGAATGGCCAAGTTTGCATGTTGGTATCAGAATGTGTGGTTGGGATGAAAACCATGTCAAATATTTCATGTTGGGTTCTCCAGCTTCCACTTGGTTATCAACAGTTGGTGTTTTGGCATTCATGGGTTTAATTGTCGTTTATCTATTGAGATGGCAAAGACAATTCAGCGACTTTGCTGACTCTGTCAAGTTGAACCAATTTTTGATGGGTGGGCTCTATCCATTGTTAGGTTGGGGGCTGCATTACACACCTTTTGCCATCATGGGAAGAGTTACCTATGTTCACCATTATTTGCCAGCACTGTATTTTGCATTAATCATCTTGGCCTATTGGTTTGAATGGGTTTTCTACAACACAAAAAAGAGCAAGCTGAACAATATTTTGAAAATTGCTATTTACGGGACCTACTATGCCGTTGTCATTGGTGGATTTTGGTATTTTTCTCCAATTTCTTTTGGTATGACTGGTCCATCAAGTGATTACGAATACTTGAACTGGTTGTCTTCTTGGAGAATTGCTTAAACAACTGGTCGTTCACAAATGTAAATTATACATATTTATATATATGCATTAGTAAGATCAAGCTAATTTTTGTATGTAATGAAAACAAAATGAGACAGAACTAATATCGTTTTTCCATCTATTATTGGGTTGAATTGAACACGTTCGATATACTGTTCCCGCGGTTCAGAACATTTGTGTTACGAGGGGACAGCATCATGTCATTTGCTCCAACAACATTACCATCAATACTTTGTACGTTGTTCAGATTCAAGTTGAAATGGGCTAAAGGTGGAGGGTTCATTTCGTTGGCTCTGATTGTGATTATATCCTGGTCTTCATCATCCGTTGAGTTCCCATCGTTCTCGACATTTGATCCTCTCATAGTCAACGATTCCAGTCTGTTATTCAAACTGTCCAAATAACTTGCAGAAATGACAGAGTTCAGATTGTTGATTGGATGATTGAAAGTGATTTCATTGGACATAACAGGAGACATGGCCACGTCGTACGAAGGCGGTGACAAATATTTGATGTCTTGATACGTTGGAGGGACCTCATCATCCCAAGGAATACCTATTCCAGATCTTTCGGTGAAAGTGATTCTGAATTGCATTCTTAAAACCCGCGCCGCACCGGTCGGCACGCTGATCAGTTGTGGTTTGTACGCATTAGAAGAAGTGGAAGAATTTGTGGAGGTGTTACTGTTGCTTCTTCCAGATTGACCCCCATTCGTTTTTGCTGAAGAGGATGAATGCATTGGCGTGATATCTTGTTGGCGGTTAGAGTGATGAGGATGATGTTGATGCAATTCTTCTCTTGTAAACATCACGTTTGGATTTGAAGAAGAAGCTTTTTTCGATTGTGATGAGTGGGAAGAAGATGCAGATGATTTGGGATGCAAGGGAGCTCCATTCGCATATTGCAGTGCCTCTTCGGCAACCACAATCTCCACCACAAGTATATGTGAGATATAGATCCCCAAAACAGGGTCTTCTACATCGCATGCAATGTTTGACTTGTTTGCTTTTAAGAAATTCAAAAAATGCTGATTTTTCATGTAATTTTTTGAGGAAATGTTTCTTTTGGAATTTGTTATTCCTGAATTCAAATGCATACAGTCAATATCTGTGATTAATTCAATTTTCCCACCATTTTCGAAATCAGACTTCCATCCGTTTTTTATGGTATCGTGAGCAATTGTTCTGACTTCTTCTGTGTACAAAGATATATCTTTTTTCCGCTCCTGCTCGATTTGTTGCTCTCTCAACAGCCGCTGCTGATTGATCAATTGTTGTCTTAGTACATAATCGTTTGGGTGAACTGTTCCGTTGTAATCTTCATTGTTTGATGACAATGTGTTGAAGAATGAACTGCTGTGAGTGTTTAGAAGACCACTTGAAGGGACAGGAGATGAAAGGTTACCGCCTGACGCTGCGTTTTGCAAAGTTTCGTCAATGTTATTTGTTATGGTATCATTATCATTGTGGTTATCGTTCTCGTTACCATTTTGATTATTATCGTTTGGTCCAGCTTCTTCATTTGTAATAGATCTCACTGGTCCCAACAATATCTGTTCGTAACCTTCATCAATGACGGAGGTTGTCACTATTGGTCCCGTTAGTGCATTTCTCTTCAGCGGACGTCTTTGCCCTATATTTTTCTGCTTACCATTATTACCATTTGTGCAAATCTTCCCATTCTTTTGATCTTCTCTGATTTTGTTTTCAAAATTTTTCAAAGTCTTTTTGTGAGGATCGCATGAGTGTTGTCTTATCTTAATTTTCTCTTCAAGTCTCCATGTTAAAGACCTCATTCTCCACCTTTTGTTTTCTGTAGCAACACCTTCCAGTCTCAATTCTAATGGAAATTTTGATTTAGGATAAACAACGTTGGGTAATGTGCATGTTGCTGTGACATCTGTTGGTGGGAAGACTCTTACTGAATTTTTGTCATGACCTCTCAAGATCGAGTGTGATATTTGGATAGGTAATGTCAAATCTATCGTCTTTTTGTTATTTTTCCCGACATGTTTATTTATGGAAGATGGAACAAAATATTGCAATTGTGCAACCAACTCATAGGATAACTGTGAATCGGCATTAGAACCATATTTCGAGCTAGGCGGTAATCTACCACTTAATAATCGAGAAAAGGGATAAGAGTGTTCACCAGGCAAAATAGGAACCCCATTCTGCTGTTGTTCTGCTTCTGTTTGTTCTTTGTTTCCCGTTCCAAGATTTTCTGCACTACTAGTAGGAGTACCTTTGTTTAGTAACTTCTCCTTGATGATATCCCAACTTGCCAATTCCACTTCTTTAGTCAAACAGTCGTGACAGTTATTCAAAACATCATTATCAGAAGGAACAAAAGGCTTGGAGTATGTAAGTCTTTGAACAAGCCTCATCTTGACACAAGTAAGATGAACAAGTTGTTGTTTTTGAAGCTGTTGATGAGAATCTTGTCCCTGCGGTTGTGGCAATGGTTTGATAATCACTTTCAACAGCCCACTTAGCAGTGCCCCAGTGGAGTTGGATGTGGTACCATACATCACACATGGAGGAGATTCTATACTTATTGCTAATTCCACGGGCCCCTTTGGATCGTATTTTAATTTTTTCTTTAAATTATTGATTTTGGTATTATCAAGATCATTAGAGTTGAGTTTTTGTGAATGTTTGCTTGATGAACCTGATGATTTTTTATCAGAACTCAAAGACTTGAATCCTAATCTAGAAAAAACCATGATGCATGCGGTGATATGTTTTAGTTGGGTTGGGTTGCTAACTTGTTTGTTCGGAAGAGTTTTTTTAAATGTACTTCAAAAACTATATTTTCGAAATTTTTTCCTGCTCTTGTTTGCCCTTCAAAGATAGTTTGTTTCTTTAAGGGGGATTCTTTTTTTAGCATAAGATTAAGTTTAACATAAATGAAGCATTATTAACAATGTAAGCTCCTGATATCGAAACTAGGCTCGGTATGGTGACAAGCACGACACAAATTCAAACACAAAGCCCAAAAAAAAAAAAAAAAAAAAAAAAAAAAAAAAAAAAAACACACAATCGAGACCGCAAAATCATGTGATTTTTGGTCTGCAAGAAGCCGAGACGGAAAGGGCAACTGATAAGATGAGATGAAACGACGACAACCTTGCATCCTGGCGTCTGATTTTGAGCAACTATTCAATGGATGAGTTAAACAAAGAACGTTTGCACAATTGTCACTGCTATTAGATTTGATACGCAACTAAATAACAGTGTGGTACAAGATCTTTTTTTTTATTCTCCAAACTTGATCTCAAAAATGACATAAGCGCAGCCTCAAAGTTTGGGGTTTTGAAATGCATTTTAGCAAATCATATCCAAGATCTGTAGACAATAGAATCGATTTTTTTATAAACATAAATGCAGCCAAAAAAAAAAAACATCGTGCAACTTGTCTTCAGGTAAAGCGTTAATCAATGCAACCGCTTGAAGCAACTGTATTTGATTCACACCAGTGCAAAGCATTTCTGTCACATTCAAAACTTATACTCAAAAACGCAATTTTTTATTATCATTATAGGCTATTGCTGGATAATATGTAAAATCAATGTTCTTTCATGAAACCAAACCGTTCAATTTGAATTATTTTCAACCGTTCATTTGTGTTACCCGACACAAAAACTTTTATTCTGCGTATGTTATTGTATTTATGAAACTTACATAGAAAAAGGCAAAATATAGGTACAATGTAATATAAGAAAACCGTTTTCCACAAGAATATGTTTATTATTTTCTATTTATTACTATTCATTGCAAGAAATTGTAATAATAAAGTATTTGTGTTGACTAATGTTTTATAATTAATTGCGTGCGTTTCAGGAACAGATTTGGGCTGTGCTTTATATTAATGAAGGTTTTTCGCTTAGTAAGTTAAGCCGTAAGAAGACAAGAGAATAATAGAGACAAGCACGTTTTTTTTTATCAAATCAAAAAATAACAACAAGCCAAGCAAAAAAGACTATTTTGCAATATTTTCCATTTTATTTGGTTTCGAGTGAATATTGCATTGAAAAATAACATCAAAGTATAAAACTGAAAAACTTTGAGTAAATAACCAAAAAAAAATATTGCAAAAAGTTGTCTCGAAAAAATTACTCCAGTTCATAGTCATCAACAGGACAGATAGAGCTTATATCCAATTACAAAAGTGCAAGATATTCACCAATGGCTACGGTTCCTAGGAAAAGTGTTTTGAGTGAAAAAAAGAAAAACCACTTTCTATCATCTATTCGCAACAGCTGCACCACCAAAGACGAATATGAGTCTGAAATTGAACGCGAATTGGACCACTATAGGATATACTATCCAGTTTTTGAAGATTCCAATTATTATCCAAAACCAACCAAAAATGTAATGGAAATTGTTTCAAAAGGCAATAGCTCAAACGACTCTGGCAAATACAGCATCATAAAGTCCACAGTAGAAGGAATATTAATTCAGTTTAGTAATCCAGTAGATCCTATCAATTATCAACAGTTTCAAGATTTTTTCATTATATATAGAGTCTTTCTGGATCCACTGAAACTTTTAGACATATGTTTGTCAAGATTAAAATGGTGTATTGACAAAATTCAAGAAATTATCAAAGAAAATAAATTGTCCTACTTACCGGCTAGTAGGAATGTTAGTAACGATGGTAATCCAAACGTTGCTTCAAGATACAAAAGCCCAGTTCCATTCGCAATTGACAAAATGGAAGTGATATTGATTAGAACGTTTGTGCTGTTAAGGCATTGGATTCTAAATTATTATATCCAAGATTTCATGAATAACGAATCATTGAGTTTGAAATTTATTGATTTCATGAATTCCTTTGATTACAATTCCACCCTGAAGAGAAAAATTGTTTTGAATTGTTTGAAAAATTTGAAAAAATCCTGGATAGATCAACACAATAAGGTGTTTGATGATGTTGAGCACAAAATTAATATAAATAAGTTGCACAGCGAAAAAGACTGGCTGAATTTTCGTATACCTGTTGATTTTGAAGAAAACATTGACGAATCCGAAAACTTCGAGAATGTTGGTTACGAAAATAACAAGCAAACAAGGCTAAGTTTTTATGCGTTGCAAAGCAGTTCTAATCCAGCCTTCAGGAATCAAAATTTGTTGTCAACCTATGGTGCACAACAAATATTTAAGATTCCTCAACAAGAAGATAAATCATTAGCAAATAAGCTCAACAAAATTTCGAAAAGACAAAGCAAAATATTCAATATATTATTTCCTCAAGATTACAACAATGCATTCTCAAAAAATGATAGAGCTATGAAGGGTATGTCTGATACGAGCGTAAATAGTGATCAAGAGTTACACAACGCCAATTCTTCCAAAAGACAGACTTATTCCTTTAATGAGTACACCAACAACAGTGTAAACTCTTCAATCATTGGTAATATCATTCAGTCAAAAAACTCTAATGTGTTAAAACATTTGCATACAAATTATCCCGAATCATCAACAATTAGCAAATTGGCACCATTGACTCCAGCTAAAAATTTAGAGTTTACTATTTCTCTTGATGAAATGTCTAAAAATAGTGATATGAATGAGGAACTTTCCGCCAAAAATAATAGTCCGACCTCTTTTAAATCCAAAGAATTGCAAGAAAACTCTTCTGCAAACAACATTCCAAGTAATAACAGTATGTTGGAAAATCAACAAGTTAAAAAATTTGTCAAGTATGTTTTTTCCATTGGAACTATTAATGTGCCAAACAATGACAGTGATGGAACTAAAGATGAAATCTCTGAGAAAAAATTTGACATTCTGGGGGCTAGATCAATTGATCAGGTACAATTTTTGATTGATATGGAAACATATTTGCTAAATCAGTTGGAAAAAAAAACCACGCCTCGAAACAGTTTGAACGGTATGGATGATTATGCAAACGATAGTTCCCTTACTGACACGTTTCCAGAATCACCAGGTATTGTGAAAAACTATAACATGCAAGAAACACCAAACACGGTAAATGGAATGGATAACTTAAATCTGTATCAAACCGTCACTTCAATTGCCAATTCGGTTTTGTCATCTGCAAGAAAAAATCAAATTGATTTGAATGAAAGTTTGCTGACAAATTCAGTGACCAAAAACTTTTACTTTGATCACCATTTGAAAAATGAAAGCAATAGCAAAACTGTCCAAAATGACCCCAACGGTGATGACGAAAACCAAATACCTAGTCATTTGAAAATCAGTCCTTTTTTAAGATCGCTGGATAAATCTAATGTATACAACCATAGAAGAGTGTCATCCTCTTTTTTTTCAAATAACTTGGACACTCCTTCGAAAAGCTCTAAACTGAAAACCAATTCTGCAACACTGAAACTAAGACCACTGAACTCCAATGACGATTTCACTAGCACCAGCTTTGACAGCGATAGTAACCCAGCTAACCTTACAATAGCAAACAGTAGCCCATCCCGCTCTAACAGAGCTTCTGCCCGTTCTTCATTGAAAAAAAAACAAACTTTGAAGATGTCTGACTCGGCTTATGATTTATCAAAACACATTTCGAGCATAACTTCAAACGGGGAAACGGAAAGCAACAGCAATGTGTCTGGTTCTATTAATCTGTCTAATGAATTCAACATACTTCATGAGTCCAATGACGTTATTTCAACAAGAAGCAACGTACAACATAGAAATATTTTGCAATCATCTTTGCCAGGAATTCCAAAAAACAAAACGCAAAATAACAGGTTGTCAAAAGTTAATGCAAACCATCTTTCGAAAGTAAGCAAAAGTACAACTTCCGTTGCTTACCAGCCTAAAGCGTTAAACAGCGGCAGAATCAGTATTAGTGCTGCTCCACCAACAGCTCGTACATCCCGTGTTGCCTCTTCTTCGTCAAATCCATACAGAAGTCCTACTTTAGGGAACCAGTTTGACAAAGGCCATAAAAAGACAAAATCTTCTGAAGCCCGTTATGGAGACTTATTCAGAAATGATTTAAGTAGCAACGCAAACGCTCAAGTGAGACATAAATCTGCAGATTTCAATGAAGTTGACTACAACAGAGCAAACAAAATCTCAAGATACCCTTCTGTTTTTGCTAACCCAAGTTTTGTCTCCAAAGATCAATTTTTTGAAGAACAGGCTTTAGAAGTGAAAATTTTACAAAGAAAAACATCAAGAATAACATTGAGAGAGGCTAAAAATGAAGGACAAGAAAGTATCAAGGAAGAATATGAAACTTATGAGTTGAATGCTCCTCCCTCTCATTTATCAAACCGCGGGGTTTTTCAAGGAACACCAAGTTCAGAAGAGCACAGTTTGAACACCAGACCTGATAAGTTTTCAAAACTGAATGGCATTCCACAGATTACAGAGTATAACGAGAACGACTGTGAAGAAAATAAGCCTGAGTTTGAAAGCAAGAAAAGTTCAGCACATGCAAGCCTTTCAAGCTCTCCCAGATCTGAGAAATCATTTGCTACCTTGAGCAGTATCAATACGAATATGATAATGGGTTCTCCTAATGCATCCGAAAGTTTGCGTAGATCATATCCAAATTACACTGAAGTTGAAGGACTTCAAGTAAGTGAAGAATTTGTCGGAAAAACTTTTTCCAATTTATTGTCAGACAAATCAAACAAGCCAATGGAGAGCAAACGTTTAACAAGCCCCGTTTCTCCTGGCGGTCTATTTTTGAACGGTGCGCCAGATGTTAATCGTATATCCACTTTCATCAGCGATTCTGATGATGATTTGAGTCTTCGCATGAGTAAAACCTCGTTGTCCACATACCATAAAAGCCAGAACAAGGAAAAGAGAGATACATTTAATGAAACAAATGCAAAATTGGATTTAAGAAGACAGTTTCATCAACAGCATGAGCAAAGCCAAAATTCGAATAATGAAAGTCATTCTGGAAATGGTGCTCGTTTTTCATACATGGTGTACGGAAAAAATACACCGGAACCAATGCCACTAGGAATCGAACAACATCAACCAAAACTGTACGGTGCAGTCAGAGATGATGAGTACAACGACAGTTTTAAGCATAATCTCCAGCAGGAATTGGACTCAACCAGTTCTTCCTTGGACTTTTCGCCTATTCATTCAAGTCCTGAACATTTTGATAGTGTGAATGGCATTGCAAATGGCTCTAGGCCAAGTCAAGCAAACCGTAAGTCGATAAGCTCAAGCCCTTTCAAAACACAAAACACCAATTCAGTGCTGTACAACGAAAATGCAAGTGAAAAACTTTCACCTTCACACAGTGCAAGATCGTCCCAAATTTCCAAAACTTTATCTCCATCTAAAGGAAATAACCCATACTTTATTGTGACTTCTACATCATACGAAGATCAGCAAGACCAAAGAAAAACCACCTTATCAACTCAAAGCAACAGTACAAAAGGAAAAAAAGATAGTTTTCCAAATTTCACCATGATCAATGGGAAGCGTTACAGCAATGTGTCAGCAAATTCTCCAAGCCCTAACAAGGCAGAACTTCTAAGACAGAAATATTTGCCTTCGCAAAATTCAGCTTCGTCGCTTTCTGGCCTAAATCTTCAAAAAAGCAATGAAAGTCTTGACGACACAAGAGATATCACGGAAGCCAGTATTGCTGAAAATAATAATGCCGGTAGGAAGAAGTCTCACAGCTTACAAAGTAATCCTAAAATGCTAGAACTTGCTAATCTTCCTGATAAATCATTTTCTGGTGTTGATCCCGTTGATGCTGCAATGAGAAAATTGGAAGGTGCTTACTCAACTAGCAATGACTCCTCCATGAAACTTAAGTCCATTTTAAAAGATTCCGACAAGCCTGAGTCAAGTAGTTCATTAACACAAAATGAAGCAGAACAGGCAAAAGAGAGCGCAATTGTGGAAGACTCCAAGGAAATGCAGATGCCAAATTTGAAAAAAAGGGATGACAAAAAAAGACAAACGGTGTTGATTGAAGCTAGAAGAAGCACTCGACTTTTTAATGTGTTTGATCAATCACAAAAGTCTTCCAAGAGCTTTCTGGCCCGCGGAAGTCATGTCAGTGCTTTGCAACAAAAGGAAGACACCAAAGTTGATGGAGTTCTTGTGAACGAACAAATTACTGATTTGTTGAAGCACTACAGATTGACTGATCCAAACTTACTGCTGGAAAATTCTGATGAGCACATTCCATTCATTTTGATGTACAGCTCATACGATATCGCATCTCAACTTACTTTGATCGAACAAGATGTTTTGAACGAAATCGATTGGTTTGAACTTTTGGAATTGAACATGCAATCTGATTTACCAAATTTCACAAGTTGGTTGGAAGTGTTGTTTCAAAATGAGAAACTGTCGGGCATTGACCTGAGTATTGCGCGGTTTAATTTGATGGTTGATTGGATCATATCTGAAATAGTTCTTACCGCGGATACAAAAATGAAACGAAACACTTTGCAAAAATTCATTCATATTGCCGAACATTGTATCAAACTGCAAAACTTTAACACTGTAATGCAAATTGTGCTGGCGTTGGGCTCACCATTAGTTCAAGGCTATGCCAGTAGCTGGCGGTTGATTGACCCAGGTGATTTGTTGACTTGGGCTGAGTTACAAAAAACATTTTCTGTTGAAAACAACTACAGCGAAGTTCGTGATTTTATGAATGAACTAGACCCTATACACGGGTGCTTGCCGTTCGTTGTACTGTATTTGGGAGATTTGATTAGTTTGAAAGAAGTACCAAATCATTTCCACTCAAACTCGCAGATCATCAATTATTCCAAGTTTGACAATATGGTGAATATTATCAAGAGTTTTATCCAAAGAGTTCAATGGGGTACGGAGTTTTACCAAATCAAGACTATTCCTCAACTGCTGAGCAAATGTGTTTACATTAGCTGCCTGTCTGCAGAAGAAATAGAGTTGGTTGCATCTTCTTCGGGTTGATTGGTTTGCTGGCCACAAAAGCTATCTCATTACACTATGTAGTTGTATAGTGATTTCCTTGTAACACTAACTTTTAGTATCACTTGTTAAAGCTGTTTGCTTCTCCCACTAAGATTAAACCTATTGCACTTTTCTTTTTTCGGCATGCTGGAGTTCTGTCGCAGGGCCGAATAAATTTCTTTTTTAATGATTTCCCTAAGCGATGTTTTTTCTGTCGTTTCACATCTCTAACTGACCATATATGTGATGAGATGAAAATATTTGACTTGTATTCTAAGGTTAGAACAAAAAAAGACAAAGCCAGTAAACAGAAGAACCGAGTCCCAAAAACTAGTAACATATTATCTTTACTACAATGTCTGATGAAGTTATTTGGCAAGTGATCAACCAAAATTTTTGTTCATACAAGTTAAAAACAGACAAAAACCAAAATTTCTGTAGAAACGAATACAATGTCACCGGTTTCTGTAACAGACAGTCCTGTCCTTTGGCTAATGCAAAATATGCTACTGTGAAAAACATTGACGGGAGACTTTATCTTTATATGAAAACCGCAGAAAGGGCACACACTCCAGCCAAGCTTTGGGAAAGAATTAAGCTATCAAAAAATTATCAAAAAGCATTGAAACAAGTGGACGACCATTTATTATTTTGGAATAAGTTTTTGATTCACAAATGTAAACAAAGGCTTACTAAATTGACACAGGTTGCAATCACTGAGAGAAGATTGGCTTTGAGGGAAGAAGAAAGACACTATGTGGGTGTTGCTCCTAAAGTGAAAAGAAGAGAACAGAATAGAGAAAGAAAAGCCTTGGTTGCAGCCAAAATTGAGAAAGCCATTGAAAAAGAGTTATTGGATAGATTAAAGAGTGGTGCTTACGGAGACAAACCATTGAATGTTGATGAGAAAATCTGGAAAAAAGTTATGGGACAAATGGAAGATGAACAGGAACTAGAGGAGGACGAGGAAGAAGAAGAAGACTGGGATGACGAAGATCTTGAGGAAGACGAAGAATCTGACGTTGGTGAAGTGGAATATGTCGAAGACGAAGATGACGAGTTGGTTGACATGGAAGATTTGGAAAAATGGCTAGGTGACGAAAGTGACAGTGCCGCTAGCGATTCTGATGATAGCGACGAAGATTCTGAAGACGACAGTGATGACGAATCTGAAGCAGGTGCAGCCAAGAAACGTTCTAAGAAAGCTTCTCAAGGCAAAAAACGTCCAAGAGTTGAAATTGAGTATGAACAAGAAACTGAACCACAACAACAAGAATTGGCTCAGTGAGCAATACCTTATACTGAGCATGACGTTTTCATTTCAAATTTCTTGTAATATTTGTACATTATATTTTGTGTATAGTTATGCCACAAATTAAATCTCATAGAATATTTATTTCATTTTTACAACATATAGTGATTGTAGCTTTTAAGCACTGGATGCAGCTTGAAAAATGGCCTTGCAATGTTGCCATAGTTACCAAAACATGATGTATCTTGCGAACTGCATCTCTTCAAGATGATTCGCATAAACTTCGCGCGAGTTACATATATTTTGTTATGACGACGCCAAAAACGTCGAAAGCTATTTTTGGATCTGTATTTAAGTGTCAATGTTTTCAGCGTTTACCGATTTGAAAACAGATCATTATAGAAGAGTTGCTATTGGAATAGATTATCAAAAGAGGAACCAAAAATAGAAACCTTCTACAAATTTGACTTGCAAAAAGCACATAAAATTTCTGGTTTTCCATACAGATTAGCTGTGAAGTCATAATCAAATTGAATTAGCAGCAGCGAAATACAAGAAAATGAGTGCTGAGCAAAAGGATAATTCTTTGTTTGATTTGGACTTTCTCGAAAATGACACTGACAAACGAGTGACAAACGCACCTTCAGGTTCAAATCATGAATTTCCAATGGAAACCCTAGATTTAGATGATATCAGCATTGAGAATGATTACGGCGACCCATTCTCCGACAGAAATACGTACACTCAAAATGTGTCTAATCAAGGCGGTGACGAACCCTTGCATAGAGCGCAAAACAATGGATTTTTCAAAAGACTGTTTGGAAAGAAAACAGCGGTAAGTGACTCTGACAACGCTTATGAAATGCACACCTACTCAAATATCGGATCCTCTGCCAATGACAGTTTTCTTAATTCATCGAAGCAGTATGACCTAAAGGCACTTTTTGAAAAATACTTACTAGGCCGAGGCGACCACGACAGTGTTTCATTGGAACCCAGAACTATACTGATCAATGACGCTCACCTTAACTCTCATTTCAAAGATAATCATATTTCTACAACAAAGTACAACTTTGCCACGTTTCTGCCAAAGTTTTTGTTTCAGGAGTTTTCCAAGTATGCTAATTTATTTTTTTTATTCACTGCTATCATTCAACAAGTTCCAGATGTGACGCCTACAAATAGATACACGACTATTGGAACCTTGACTGTTGTGTTGTTCATTTCTGCTATCAAAGAATGTGTGGAAGATATAAAAAGAGCAAACTCTGACAAAGAATTAAACTACTCCCCAGTCGAAGTTTTTGATTCAATGCTCAAGGGGTTTGTTTTGAAAAAATGGATTGATATCAAGGTAGGAGACATTATAAAGCTTACTTCAGAAGAAGCTGTGCCAGCGGATATTGTTTTAATCTCGTCATCAGAACCCGAAGGTTTGTGTTACGTTGAAACTGCTAATTTGGATGGGGAAACCAACTTGAAAATCAAGCAAGCAAGGCCTGAAACTAGCAAATTTCTGGATGTTCAGCAGCTTGCCCAGATGGCAGGACAACTTGTTTCGGAAGCTCCAAACTCAAGTCTATATACCTACGAGGCCACCATGACTTTGAACGGGAAGTCCTTTCCCATGTCTCCTGAGCAATTAGTTTTGAGAGGTGCAACTGTTAGAAATACTTCATGGGTTTATGGTTTGGTGGTGAATACTGGGCACGAAACTAAATTGATGAGAAATGCTACAGCAACGCCAATCAAAAGAACTAAAGTCGAGAGAGTCATCAATGTGCAGATCATCATGCTTTTTGGGCTGCTTATTTTGTTTTCTTTCATCTCATCCTTGGGGAACATTATTCAAATAACAGCTCAGTCGAAAAATTTGGGGTATCTGTACTTGGACAGAGTCAATAAGGTAGGTTTGTTTTTCAAGAACATCCTTACTTTTTGGATTTTGTATTCAAACTTGGTTCCAATTTCTATGTTTGTTACATTGGAAATGATAAAGTATTATCAGGCATGGATGATCTCGTCTGATCTTGAGCTATATTCCGAAGAAACAGATACGCCTACCATTGTCAGAACATCATCTTTAGTTGAAGAGTTGGGTCAGATCAAATATATTTTCAGCGACAAAACAGGCACTCTCACTCGAAATATCATGGAGTTCAAGTCCTGTTCCATTGCTGGGAAATGCTATATTGAAAAAGTTCCTCAAGACAAAAAGGCAACTATGGAAGACGGCGTAGAAGTTGGATATAGATCATTTGACGACATGTTCAAAAAATTAGCAGACACGTTTGATGACGACTCAGCAATCATTAACGAATTTCTGACCTTGCTATCTATCTGTCACACCGTTATTCCAGAATTTCAAGACGATGGAACAATCAAATATCAAGCGTCGTCTCCTGATGAAGGGGCTTTAGTTGAAGGTGCTGCCAAGCTGGGTTATAAATTCTTAATCAGAAAACCGACGTCTGTGCGTATTTTGATTGAGTCATCTGGCGAAGAACTTGAGTATGAGCTTTTAAATGTTTGCGAGTTCAATTCAACAAGAAAAAGAATGAGTGCTATTTTTAAATTTCCCGATGGATCTATCAAAATTTTGTGCAAAGGTGCCGATACTGTCATTTTGGAAAGATTGGGGGAAGACGGTATGGAGCATGTTGAAGCTACAACGAGGCAACTAGAAGAGTATGCTTCAGAAGGGTTGAGAACTTTGTGCATTGCTTATAAAGACATTTCAGAAGAGGAATATCAAAAGTGGAATGCCGCTTATGAAGAAGCTGCGACAACTCTAGACAATAGAGCAGAAAAAATGGATGCACAAGCTGAAATCATTGAACAGAACTTGATTTTACTTGGTGCTACCGCCATTGAAGATAAGCTGCAAGAAGGTGTTCCAGAAACAATTCAAACTTTGCAAGAAGCTGGGATAAAGATTTGGGTTTTGACCGGTGATAAACAAGAAACAGCTATTAACATTGGTATGAGTTGCAGATTGTTGAGCGAAGACATGAATCTTTTGATTGTTAATGAAGAAACTAAAGAGGACACCAGAAAGAACTTTATTGAAAAGTTCCAGGCTTTTAAAGAGCACAACATCTCTTCTACCGATTTGGAAAATTTAGCTTTAGTCATTGATGGAAAATCATTAAGCTTTGCACTGGAACCTGACTTGGAAGATTACTTGATGCAATTGGGTAAAATGTGCAAAGCAGTTATTTGCTGTAGGGTGTCTCCGTTACAGAAAGCTTTGGTTGTGAAAATGGCCAAACGGAAAACAAAAGACATTTTATTAGCAATTGGCGATGGTGCTAACGATGTCAGCATGATCCAGGCCGCGCATGTGGGTATAGGGATCAGCGGTATGGAAGGTATGCAAGCTGCACGTTCAGCAGATTTTGCTATTGCTCAGTTTCAGTACTTGAAACGGCTACTTCTTGTTCATGGATCCTGGTCTTACCAAAGAATTTCACAAGCTATTTTGTACTCATTTTACAAGAACATCGCGCTTTATATGACTCAGTTTTGGTATGTTTTTGCAAACGTTTTTTCTGGGCAATCCATCATGGAATCTTGGATTATGACATATTACAACGTGTTCTTTACAGTGTTGCCCCCATTTGTTTTAGGTGTTTTTGACCAGTTCGTCAGCAGTCGTTTATTAGAGCGTTATCCACGGTTGTACACTTTGGGTCAAAAGGGCCAGTTTTTCAATGTCACCATTTTTTGGGGTTGGATCATTAACGGGTTTTATCACTCCGCCATCACTTTTATTTGCTCCATCTTATTTTACAAGTACGGCGACTCTTTGAACATGCACGGTGAAACCGTTGATCACTGGACATGGGGTGTTGCTGTTTATACCTCTAGTATCATTACTGTTCTTGGAAAAGCTGCATTAATTACCAACCAATGGACCAAATTTACCTTCTTTGCTATCCCAGGGTCTCTAATATTTTGGTTAGTTTTCTATCCCATTTATGCCGCCATTTTGCCTCACTGGGACATTTCATATGAACTAAGGGGCACTATCTCACATTGCTATAGGTCAGCAACTTTTTGGTTGATGTGTATTGTTGTGCCAACGTTTTCTTTACTAAGAGATATTCTTTGGAAATACTACAAAAGAAATTACAATCCAGCTACGTATCACATTGTTCAAGAAATGCAAAAATACAAAATCACTGACAATAGACCTAGGGTCGAACAGTTTCAAAAAGCCATTAGAAGAGTTAGACAAGTCCAGAGAATGAAAAAGCAAAGAGGTTTTGCATTTTCTCAGTCTGAAGAAGGTGGGCAAGAAAAAATCATGAGAATGTACGACACAACCCAAAAGAGAGGTGAGCACGGTGAATTGCTAGACGCATCAGCAAATCCATTTAGAGATATGTAGTTGCGATATATATCTTGTATAATAGTCGAAAGCAATTTGTTTGCATTGTACTTTTATTCCGATCCGTCCGGTAAATTTATGTTTACAAAGACTTGATATCAATATCTTTATGAACAAAGGCTCTTTGGCCTCCGGCACCCAAATAGTCACCGGCAATTTGTCCGTTCCCAACCATTTGATATTGATAAGTGACCAACCCGTCCAAACCAACAGGACCTCTAGCATGGATTTTACTAGTAGAAATACCAACTTCAGTACCAAACCCGTATCTGAAACCATCGGCAAATCTTGTCGAGCAATTCCAATAAACACCTGCAGAATCAACACCTTTCAAGAATTTGTTAGCCGTTTCTTTATTTTCAGTGATGATGGAATCAGTATGTTTGGAGGAGTGTGCATTAATGTGCTCAATCGCTTCGGAAACATTATTGACAAACTTGACAGCACAATCAAATGACAAAAATTCGCCGTCAAAGTCTTTTGATTCATCCACATCAACAACTTTCTTTTGACTTTCGTCTGAGGCGTGTTTGAAGTATTCGGCTTTAACATCTTTTGTGACGTGAAGTGTGACATTATTTGCAATCAAATTGTCTAGAATGACCCACCAGTTATCTAATTTAGGGTTTATTAGTAAAGTCTCCATAGCGTTGCAACCAGCTGGGTAGTTTGTTTTTGCATCAACGGTGATGTTTTTGGCTTTTTCCAAATCAGCCTCTGAATCACAATAAACAGAGCAAATACCGTCTGCATGACCCAAGACTGGGATTTTGGTGTTGTTTTTGATGTTTTTCACCAAAGCGTTAGATCCTCTAGGAACAACCAAGTCTATGTAATCATCTTGATTCAACAGATCTGAAACATCCTGTCTTGTTTCAATCAATTGAACTGAGCCTGCTGGAACACCTGTACTTGCAAAACTTTCTTCAATACAGGTATTGATGATCTTGGACATTTCTCTAAAAGTTTCCAAAGATTCTTTACCACCTTTCAAAATAGCGGCGTTACCCGATTTGATGGCTAAGGCAGTGATGTTTGCAATAACTTCTGGTCTAGATTCAAAAATGACCAACATCACCCCAACAGGAGCAGTGACTTTGTATAAAGTCAAATTTTCATCAAGTTCTCTAGCCATCAAAACTTTTCCTACAGGATCTTCAAGGTTTGCAACGTCTAGAATACCTTGTAACATGGTGTCAAATTTATCGCTTTTGAAAAGATCCAATCTTTTCACCAAACTCGATGCCAAGTTGTTTTCAGCAGCCACTTTCAAATCCTGCTCATTAGCTGCTTTTATCAAATCTTTGTTTGCTTTCAAAGCATCGTGAATATTTTGCAAAACCAAAGATCTGTGCTCATCATCAATAGTTTTCAAAACGTTTCCGGCTTTGCGCGCACTTTTGGCAATCTGTTCAGCTGCACTCATTGTTGTTTGAGATGCTGTATGTGTTTTTTTTTTTTTTTTTGGTTTTGTTGGGTTGTTTGGCTTTCTTATTGAGCAGAGGGTTTAACAACCCATCTCTCGAGAGTACAGCTGAGGCACGATAAATGGAAATGACAAATTGAGTTTTTTTTTTTTTTTTTTTCTTCATATTGAAAAACGGCATGACTCAAAAGCCACCATTGATCACGTGATATAAGTGTGAATTTCGGGTACAAAGTGGGCTCTGCTTTGTGTCCTGACATCTTCAAAAATGCTTTTATCAAAGGCTCAGGTCTCCGACTGTCTTATTAGTAGTATCCGTTAGCCTCTTCTGTGCTTTGGTCTTTTCAAAACATGAATATCAATGCATTTCCCCAAGTTGGCAATAGGCTTGTAGCTGTAACTGGCTTCAAATTTCACATCGGAATCCTGATCATCAAACGAAGCTCCAACAGCATTTTGTTTTTGAAGAGCCTCAACTTCTCTATCAAACGCTGACAACCCATTGTTTTCTTCCCCATCATCATTTTCTTCTTGCAAAATAAGTGGAGCAAACTTTTCTTCACTGCTTTTCTTTGCTTTACCTTTTCTCAATGACCTTAAAATTAGTCTTGATGAATTTGATGCGCCTTGAATGTAGTTATACTCACTTGCTTCATCGTCATCGTCTGAATTGTCGTCTTCTGCTTCCATTTGTTGGACTTCTCCTGACTCTCCAAATTGATCAATACCTTGAGTATCAGGGTGCAATGGTTGTTGACCAACAAAATCAGCAACTTTGTGACTTAACTTTGTCCCTAAAAGATCTGCGCTGCCAGCGTTAGACAGCAAAGTGTATCCATTCAAATCCATTACTCTCTTGAAGCTTTTCAACAATCTAATATCACTGATTACAATATCGCACCCCCACTTATCATCAAAGTCGATGATATATTTGTATTTGCCAAGTTTTTTAATGCTTTTCCCGTGCACTGGCAAACCATCAATGTTAACATTTTGATCTTTGATTTTTAAGTTGTTTTTAGAGACAACAAATTGCGTGACTTTAAAAAGCTCAATTGAAGAGTCTATTTTCATTTTGTTCAGAATTTGAGACACAACTAGTTCGTCACTGAATTCATACAATATCAATATAAGATCATTTCTTAGATTTTCAACTAAATCGTTCAAGTCTTTATTGCTCAAAAACAACTTCACCAAAGGTTTTTTCAATCGAATGATGGAATTGCTTGATAGAACTGGTGCCTCAAACACCGATTTCTGCACATCGTTCAAAGTGTTTATATCAAATTCATCATTATTTGCCAATGTTGTTGTTTTTTTGAAATTACTCAAAACCTCTTTTCTGTTAACAAAAACACGTAAAGTGAGTGATGTCTGCTTGTTGATTTTCACGTAAGCAATAATTGGTGGCATGGTTGTTTAGCAAAATGTTTGTTAATTGTTTTTTTATTTTTTATTTTGCGAGAGTGCTGTTTGCATGGCAATCTTTTGAACAAAAGTACTAAAAGTTCATAGAATCAACTTTCGGAGGGAAAAAATGCTAATTTAATTTGACGCGTCAAGAAATACACTTTCAAGGGCGTACAAAAAAATGTGCCATAGTTGAATTAGGAAAAAAGTAGCTTTGCTCATTAGCTTTATGTTATGAAAAACTACATAATGCGAGCTCTATAATAATACAAAAGAATAATGGCAAACACGGCTAGGTCCACAAAAAACCCTAGACTGGTGAAGTACCTATTGTAAGGCTTAATCCAAAATCTGATTCTTTGAAACACGCCCATGTCATTGTAAAAATTGTCAATTTCAATAAATAGTTTATTAAACTTTTCCAGGGTTTGAATTTTGGCATGCAAAGATTTCAATATTTCCAGATTTTTTGTCGTTTTCATTTTGAAATAGTATAATTTTTCATTATTCGACACTATTTTACTTAGCATAGTGTTTTCGTAGTATGCTATGTTGCTTTGATTCAAGGATTCCAATTCTTGCAAACCTGACACTAGGTTTTCCTGGAGAACTTGCATATCATCAACAGTTTTTTCAAACTCAATGTGTAACACTTGGAACAAATCATGAAACTTGGAAAGATGCAAACGTTCTGAGCGAAGCGATACACTCAATTTTTTCAAAACCACGTTATTGAATTTGTACAACTCATCGTCAACAGAGCATTCCACGAGCACGCCATAATTCTCATTCTTATTAGAAAAAGTATTCAATTTTTTCGAATTGCTTTGTTCCGCTTCCTTTCTCGCATTAAGCGCAGTTGTATTTGTGTAATCGTAGGAGATTGCCCCATTAGGGTTAGTTGCAGGCACAGGATTAGACCGACTGTGATGGCGACGAGTTGCAGAGTCTTCTTTTTCTTTCCGTAGCAAATAATGTTTGGAGTGAGTTTCGTGTTTTTGGACATATATCGAGTTCAAAGTTGCCAATGTTTGAGACACAAATGGAATCAACAAATCATCTCTGTAATCGTCCATTATATGTTTGCTTTGTTTAATCATTTTCATTTCTTCTTCGTCGTCAAACTCACATTGAGTGTTGGACATTGATCTTGATGAGTTCCCAAAAGTTGGGTTTAGTGTTGCTGACCGAGCGTTCATGAGGTCGTTGTTCCCAGTATGAGAAATAATCCGTTTCAAAGATGAATCACTGTGATTGCTCCCAAAGATGTCCACGTTGTTGTACAGAGAGTCGTCGTGGTAAAATTGTTGAACCAATTTAGAGCTATCTTCTCTTTGATTTGGAATAAAAGTTAATGGTGTTTGAGATGGATTTGGGTGGTTTAAATGTGAGAAACTTGCAGTGCTGTCTTCCGCTAAAGAAGAAGCATTTGGGTGAGCCGATGAATGCATGTGTGAGTGTGCATGAGGCAATGACATTTGGCTGCCGGCAGCTGAATGTGTATTGCTTATGTTTCTCTTGTGGAAATTCGGTGGAGAATTCATTGTATATTTTTTCTGAGTTCCTAGTCCCCCACTAAACGTTTTTTTCAGTGCAGGTTTAGTGCTACTTTCATTGACTGGAGTGCCTGCTGGCGGTACTGGAGTCGCAATTCTGTTAGTGCTTGTATTATTGGAGTTACTTCTGCTTGCTATGCCCATTGATTCAGGCACTAAACCAATATCATTTTGATTGAAAACCATGTCTGAAAACGTGGACCCTTTTGAAGTCGATGTCAAATTTTTTAACCTTGACAAATTGCTCACAGGTGCGTAACATTCGGTGTTTCTTTTATAGGAATTGGAACTTACTGAGCCTCTTCTTATGGGACCATCGGGATTTAGAAAATTTGTATTGACACCCACTGGATTGAGATGAAGGGACTCTTGATGACTTTTGCCGGGACTGTCCTTGGAACCCAATAAATCAAGTAAGTTTTTTTTACTAGCACTAGTGTTTGAATTTTTTGAGTTTGCAAGACCCCCATTGTCCATTTCAAGATTTCTATACGGTTTTGGGGCTGTGTTGCTGTTTATATCAGTATTAGTCTTTTGATGAATACTGAAACTTTTGCTACTATTTAAATAGTCTCTGTTGACCACTGGTTTGTACGTCCCAAAATTGTGACCCTCGTAATTTTTCAAGGAAGGGATGCTATTATTGTTGCTTTTGAACACAATTGGAGGTTTCAAAGCATTGGAAACATCTTTCTTGTAGATATTAGAAATGTCCGCATTGGAAGGACTCTGTGAAGTGGAATAGCCAGCTGGTTTGTACTCAATGTTTTCTTTTGTCTTGCTCGCCTCAGATAAGAGATTATCTCCCATTATTAGGGATTTAAAGAATTAAGGAGATTTTTGTTAATTTTTGTAAACTTTTTTTTTGCCAGAATAGTGAAAAAAAAAAAATAGTAGCTGATGATAGATGTTGTTCCTGGTTTGTTCAACACCTTTCTTTCTTTCTTTCTTTTTTGTTGATTGCCAATACTCTCAGAAAGGTATTCCTGGTGTCATAAACCTCATACTACACCAACAATTTGAAACGTCCTTAGCAAAATACCCTATAAAGATTCATTTACGATCAGCAAAAAAAACCATCCTAAAATTTAGTATCACGTGAAACTTTATTATCACTCTAAACGATATAAAAAAACCTAAATTATGTTTCCTAATCAGGAAAACATTGCTTTTGTCGTTTGTTTGTGTGTTTCCCTGTACCATACTTTCAAACAATACACGTCTTTTACCTCAATTGGTTTGCAGTTTTCTTGTTTTCAATTTGTTTTTTTTTTTTTTTTTTAAATTTTGTTTGGGCTTTTGATTTGGAAGTTAAAGATTCATGAACGCTGTTGAGTTTTTTGAAAATGCATTAATCAAGTTTGATTTGATTTCTCTTTTGAAATTGAGTTGTTGAGAATAAATTATTTCAGCTGTATTTCAGCTATCAAGACATGTTGAAGACTCAAAAAAAAAAAACAAAAACAAAAAAAAAACAGAGTTGAATCAGAGACCAAGAAAAGCTGGGAAAAAAATATTCACTATCTCATCAGCAGCAACCAGCTTTTATACTTTAGTCACAGTTTAAGCAAATTTTATTTACATTTGAAAAAACAGCTTTTGATTATCTCTCGTGATAAGACCATAGAGTGACAGAATTGACAGAAAGAAAAAAAAAACGAAACAAAGCAACTGTTTAAAGACCAACTATGTCGACTACTAAAACCTCGTATGACGTTGGTACAAGATGCTGGTATCCTAATAAAGAACAAGGTTGGATTGGAGGTGAAATCACGAAAAACTCATTTGATGAGGCTTCTGGGCTTTTCAGTTTGGAATTGAAACTGGAAAACGATGAAATTGTGAAAATTGAAACCAAAAACTTGGAAAGCGTGGAAGCTAATTTGAATGCCACCACCTCCACAGATTCTCCATCCAAGGAAACTTTGCCGCTATTAAGAAATCCACCGATTTTGGAAAGTACTGAAGATTTGACTTCTCTTTCATATTTGAATGAACCAGCTGTCTTGCATGCTATCAAAACAAGGTACGCTCAACTGAATATCTATACTTATTCCGGGATTGTCTTGATTGCCACCAATCCATTTGACAGAGTTGAGCAGTTGTATACACAAGATATGATTCAGGCTTATACTGGCAGAAGAAGAGGAGAATTGGAACCGCATTTGTTTGCAATTGCTGAAGAAGCTTATAGATTGATGAAAACAGATTACAAAAATCAAACAATTGTTGTTTCTGGGGAATCCGGTGCTGGGAAAACTGTTTCTGCGAAATACATTATGAGATATTTTGCTTCTGTTGAAGATTTGCATAACAATCCAGATCAAAGCATGAATTCACAACTGAATACTCAAAATGAAGATTCGGATTTGGACATTGATGGAATTCCAAGTGTTGATGGAATAACATCAGAAACAAGTTCCACCAATTCGCTAAATTTTGGACCTGAAATGTCTGAAACGGAAGAAAAAATTTTAGCTACCAATCCAATTATGGAAGCTTTTGGTAATGCTAAAACTACAAGAAACGACAACTCTTCCAGATTTGGTAAGTATTTGGAAATTTTGTTTAACGAAAACACCTCTATTATTGGGGCCAAAATCAGAACATATTTATTGGAAAGATCCAGATTAGTTTTTCAACCTAAATCAGAAAGAAACTATCATATTTTTTACCAACTTTTGAGTGGACTGGATGATGAAGATAAAGAAAAACTTTCTTTGAAAGGAATCGATGATTATAAATACACTAATCAAGGGGGTGAACCTGTTATTGCTGGTGTCGATGATAAAGAAGAATTCTCTACAACTGTGAAATCTTTGAAATTGGTTGGAGTGAATAAAGATACACAATTTGAAATTTTCAAAATTTTGGCAGGGTTGTTACATATAGGTAACATTGAAATCACAAAGGCAAGAAATGACGCTTCCATATCAAGTGAAGAAGAAAATTTGAAATTAGCATGTGATTTGCTAGGTTTAGATCCTGTTCTTTTTGCAAAATGGTTGACCAAAAAACAAATCACAACAAGATCAGAAAAAATTATTTCCAATTTGAACTATCAACAAGCTTTGGTTTCCAAAGACTCTGTGGCAAAGTATATTTATTCTTGTCTGTTTGATTGGTTGGTTGAAAACATCAATGTCACTCTTTGTAATCCGGAAGTTGAACATCAGATTAAAACTTTCATTGGGGTGTTGGATATTTACGGGTTTGAACATTTTGCTAAAAACTCCTTTGAGCAATTTTGTATCAACTATGCTAATGAAAAATTGCAACAAGAGTTTAACCAGCATGTTTTCAAGCTAGAGCAAGGAGAGTATGTCAAAGAAAAAATTGAGTGGTCTTTTATTGAATTCAACGATAACCAACCTTGCATCAATTTGATCGAAAACAAACTGGGTATTCTGTCATTGCTAGATGAAGAATCCAGATTGCCGGCAGGATCTGACCAGACTTTTGCCCAGAAACTATACGAAACTTTGGACAAACCTCCTACCAACAAAGTTTTCTCCAAAACAAGATTTGGTCAATCTAAATTTATTGTCAAACATTATGCACTGGACGTTGAATATGACAGTGACGGCTTTATTGAAAAGAACAGGGACACTGTTTCTGATGGCCATTTGGAAGTCTTGAAGAGTTCAACCAATAAAACGTTGTTGGAAATTTTATCCTGTGTTGATAGAGCTGCTGAAAAATTAGCAAACGAGCAAGAACAACAATCACAAAGTCAGACCAAGCCTGTAGGAAGACTTGGAAGCGCAAGAGCAGCAAATAAGAAACCGACTTTGGGATCAATCTTCAAAAACTCTTTGGTGGAATTGATGAACACTATCAACAGCACAAACGTTCACTACATCAGATGTATCAAACCAAATGAAGAAAAAGAGGCATGGAAATTTGACAACGTGATGGTTCTTTCTCAATTGAGAGCTTGTGGTGTTTTGGAAACCATTAGAATTTCATGTGCTGGGTTCCCAACCAGATGGACCTATAACGAGTTTGTTGCAAGATACCATTTGTTGACGCCTGCAAAATACTGGGAGAACTTGTACTCGACCGACATCACTGAAGAAGATATCAAAAATCTAACCCAAAAGGTTTTGGAATACACCGACACAGCTCCAGCCAAATATCAACTTGGTTTGACAAAAGTTTTTTTCAAAGCGGGTATGTTGGCCAATTTGGAAAGATTGAGAAGCGACAAGTTACACGAATCAATTGTCAAAATTCAGAAAAATGTGAAAAAAGTGTATTACCAAAAACAATATCAACAAATTTTGTCTAGTATAAAGGTGTTACAATCTTCTTTGAGCGCATACTATGTTAGACAAAAAGTTGAGCTTGAAATCAAAACAAATGCCTCTTTGTTAATCCAATCTTTGTTGAGAAGCTCACTTGTTAAAACCAAATACAATGGAATTATTGACTCGGTCATTGTTATTCAAAGTTTGTTGAGAATGCAACAGTCCAAAAAACTACTGATCAAACAGAAAGAGCTTGACTCAGCTGTCAAAGTGCAAAAGAACATTAGATCTTTCCAACCAAGAAAGGCTTTCTTAGTTCAGCAGAAATCTGGTTTAGTTTTACAAAACTTGATTAGAAGAAGACAAGCTCAAATCAAATTTAAAAAATTGAAGAGTGAGGCTGAGTCTGTAAACAGTTTGAAAGAAGTTGGTTATCAACTAGAAAACAAGGTTATCCAACTAAGCGAAACCATTGCGCTTAAAATTAAAGAGAACAAAGAGTTGAATTCCAGAGTTGCGGATCTGCAAGAGAAACTTTTGAAAAATGAAAACCTGAAGGAGGTCTTGAACTTGGAGAAACTAAATCACTCAAAAGAGCTTGAATTTTTGCAAAAAAGTAAGGAGACCAATGATAGTGAATATCAGCAGAAGTTGCTAAAGGCAAAAGAAGAAACGGACAAAGTGATTCAAGAAATTGATAGCATCAAGGCTGAAAGGGACCAGCTGAAAAAAGACGTGCAAGATAAACTGGCTGAGTTGCAAGAAGCAAGAGACCAACTAGGAAACTCGAAAACACAAAATAGTGATTTGCAAAACGAAGTTAACTCTTTGAAAGAAGAAATTCAAAGGTTACAACAGTCTTTGCAGTTGGCATCGACATCTTCTGCTTCTGTCAAAGCAAACGGTGTCGCTTACAACGACGGAATACAAGAAACACCAAAATCAAACCGTTTGTCTATATCTGCTACCGATTACATTGATCCAAACACTCCAGGTGCATATTCTGATCTTTACGATGGCGATGACAGATCCATCAACAGTGTTTTGTCCCAAATTAACGACGAATTGTACAAATTATTTGACGACACTAAAGCCTTAAACAAAGAAATTGTTTTTGGTTTGTTGAAAGATTTTAAAGTCCCAGAAGCGGGCGTCGCTGTGGAAATGTCGAGAAAAGAGGTTTTGTATCCTGCTAGAATTTTGATCATTATTTTGAGTGATATGTGGAGATTGGGCTTAACAAAACAAAGTGAAACTTTCTTAGCTGAAGTCTTATCTGCAATCCAAAATATTGTCACAAACATCAAAGGTGATGAGCTAATTCCAAATGGTGCATTCTGGTTGACCAATGTCCGTGAGTTATACTCATTTGTGGTGTTTGCTGAAAACTCGATTTTGAATGACGAGACTTACAACAGTGGTTTGACAGATGATGAGTATGAAGAGTATGTTAAACTAGTTACAGAACTGAAAGATGACTTTGAAGCTCTAAGTTACAATATCTACAACATTTGGGTTAAGAAGTTGGAAAAGGACCTTGAGAAAAAAGTTGTTTCAGCAGTTGTTTTGTCTCAATCTTTGCCCGGGTTCATTGCAAATGAAAGCTCTCAATTTTTGCCAAAAATTTTCTCTCAACCAATTGTCTACAAAATGGATGACATTCTGACTTTTTTGAACAACATCTATTGGTCAATCAAAACATATCATGTTGAAATGGAGGTTTTCAGGGAAGTCATTACTACATTGTTGAAATTCATTGATGCAATTTGTTTCAACGATTTGATTATGAGAAGAAATTTCTTATCGTGGAAGAGAGGTTTGCAACTTAACTACAACGTGACCAGATTAGAAGAATGGTGTAAATCACACTATATTCAAGAAGGTACTGAATGTTTGACACACATGTTGCAAGCAGCAAAACTTCTGCAAGTTAAAAAGGCAACATTGGAAGATATCGATATTATTTGGGAAATTTGTTCTTCATTGAAGCCTGCTCAAATTCAAAAGCTGATCAGCCAGTACTCTGTAGCAGACTACGAGTCTCCAATTCCTGAACAAATTTTGCAAAACGTTGCTGAAAGAGTTAAAAAAGATGCAGCTGAAAATCCAAAAAAACCATCTAGCTCAAGAAGTGGTGGCAAGTCTCACAGCAGTGATATTTTCCTAACAGTCAACACGGGTCCTTTTGATGACCCATATGCCACATTAGACACGAGAGAATTTGGCAAGATTGAAGCCTACATTCCTGCATGGCTTAATTTACCCATTACCAAAAAAATTGTTAACTTAGTGACAAGTCATGTGAAAGTTCAAGAGAGTGGAAACATTTAAACATTTCTGTCTCGCTTCTCAAAAGTTGAAATTAGATAAAATTTGATCTTTAAATGTGTTTGTTGTTGTTTTTTTTTTGTATATATTATGCTATTAAAATCGTTTGTTTTCAAGTAATATATTTGCAAATAAGTTTTTTAGAAACTTGTTCAACCAACAATGACTTCTTCGGGGCGTTTCTGTGGTTTTCATTGAAGTTATAATATACATGTATATAAACGTAAAACAGGGACGTAAACACATAGAACTCATTGATGACACTTGTAATTGCAAAAGGCTGGCAATCATCTTTTTTTTTTTCACTTTCATGTTTTTACTCTTCCTAAAGATAAACTATAAAACATTGAGTGTGAACTGCGGATAAATGGACCTCTCTAATTGTAAAACGAGCCTCGAAAAACTTGGAAGGTTTCTTTGTACGGTAAAAGACCGCACGGTGCTAATTCTCAAATAAAACAAAGTTAAAACTTGGCTCATAATTGATCTCTCAAAAGAGAGAAATATTAATGATACACCCAGTTTTAGGTTCTATATGCAGGTCAACCATTTAGGTGTTTCTATTTGGCAAAATGAACGGCAATTGGTACAATTACCACAATCAATAAAATAATCACCGCCAACACTAAACACATTTTCATTTTCAAATCCTTCCACCACATTTGCTTTCTGACTCTGTTAGCCCCTCTTTTGAAACCTTGCGCAGAAACTGCCAAGTTATCAGCCTTATCCTCAATAGCCGTCAATCTTTCTCCTCTTTCGGCAACTTTATTGATATTATCTCTCATTATCCCAACTGTGTCATCTATTTGTGCTTGCAAAGCAGCAGTTTTGTTTTGTGATTGTTCTTCTTGTGGAATATATGGATCGTATGGTGCTGATGCGGACATGGTTTCTGTGTTGTTTGTGCTTGAGTTTGTGGTTTTCTTGTTTCAAATGTTTGGTTCTTCTGACTATGTTGTTTCAAGTAAAAAAAAAAAAAAAAAAAAAACAAATAGCACTTATGAAAAAGAAAGATTTGATGAGTTGATAAGCTTCAATAATTACTAAGTTGATCAACATTATAATCTGATCATCTTCGCCATCAGACTTCTTTTTTTAAACATTCCGTTTTTTTTGATATTTTTTTTTGGATTGGTTTTTTTTTTCCTGAAATCGCAAATTTGAGGCTTTAGGTCTTCACAAGAGGTCTAAGAAAAGTTTGGTCGGGTATCTTGAAGTAATCTCAAATTCTTGAAGTGCCACTCCAACGGAAATAATACAAATAACAAAAGAGTCAATAGTTTGGTTCTAATATATCAGCACCTTTCGAAGCCTACAGAATATAAATATACAAAAAATCAAGCGTTCCCATACCTGTTATTTTGTATGTTATTTAGCTGCTGCTGCATCTGCGACATGTCGCCGAGAATAGCAGTGGAATTGGTTCTTGGCCTGTTGCCCTGGAAAGTTGAGTTTGGCGACTGATAACCGCTTGAAAAGCCTTGTTGCTGCTGTTGTGGCTGCAACTGTGGTGTTCCATTTGGTTGGAAGCTTGAGTTCGTGTAACCCGTGTATTGGTACCCTAACGGCCCCGTGTTTTGTTTTGGTTGCGGTTGTTGAGGTTGGAATTGTGGTTGCACAGTATGCTGCTGTTGCATAAAACCTCCTTGGTACATAGGGCTCTGCTGTAATGAAGGTGGGCTTATTGAGTTAGGCAAGTGAAGACTTGAGCCAGAGTTGTTTTGACTACTGTTGTCATTATGCTGCAACAACATGCTAAAATAGTCAGATGCTTTGTTATTGTTCTGCACATTTGATTGATTCGTGCTGGACTGTTGTGAAACATTTGAAAATGGTCTTCCACTAGAATTATTCCCTCCACTGAAATTTGTTTGCAATCCAGAGCTTGAGTTTTCAGCCATATTGTTCTTATTAAGCAAATTAAAATTGTATTCATTTGTTGCATTTTGAACATTGTTGTTTTGATTCACGTTGTTTGGTGCACTGTCATAAAACACACTCGGAGTATTCCCTGAAAAGTTTGAACTGTGAGCAAAGTTGCCATTGTTGGTGTGATTCGGAGACAATTGCACTTGATTCAGGTATCCGTTTGCGTTTGACGAGAGATTTCCAGTATTATTTGCTGGCAATGAGCTGTTGAATGTTGGAGGATGAGACTGTATGTAATCATTAGAGTGTTTCATATAAAAGTTGGCCGATCCTGTGGCGGTCGGCTTTAGCGTGTTGCTCTCAAAGTTCCCAAAGGTGGTTGTTGGGTTGCTGCTGTTAAAATTTGCGTTTGAAGATGAAAATCCATTTTGATTTGAAAACAAATGATTTGCAGAACCCGTGGCCGTTGGTTTTAATGGCTCCATAGTTGAGTTTTCCAAACCAGATTTGTTGCCACTGAAGCCAAATAAGCGGTTAGCTGAACCAGTGGCCGTAGGCTGAAGAGGCTGTTGACCAAAAAGATGGTTTGCAGAACCTGTAGCAGTGGGTTTCAAAGGCTCAATTTCGTTTGAGTTTTGATAATTTCTTGAAGGTATATGCAAAGAGACAGAATCAATTTTAGGCAAATTTTGAAAATGCGTCAACGACTCTTTCATGTCTGCTAATTCTTCCTCTTCCTCCTTGGTAGCTGGTTGTTTTGATTGTTGTAATTTCGCAAGAAGCTGATCCATAGGTAGCGAAAAATCTAGTGGCTCGTTTTTCGAGTCTTCGTTTTTTTGATCATTGCTACTAGTACTCAAGTTGTTGATAACAGACTGAGAATATGTTCCAACCACTGGCGATTCAATCTCCGGTGCATGATTCTTTTCAAACGTTTCCAGCTTTTCAGAAAATCTGACGTTTTTAGATGGTCTATTATCACTTCTTTTGACTACCCTTTTGACCCTATGACTTTTCCCCGTTAGTAACAAAGAAGCAAAATTGTCAAAATCAAACGGTTGATCATTCTGTGAATCTTCAATTTCTTCATAAACTTCCTCTTTTTCTCCCTTGCTTAGAATTGATTTGGGTTTCAACACTGGTGCAGCGAGCAAAAGCATGTCTTTTGTTGGAATCTGTCCTTTAAGCAGCAAATAAGATATAAACCTCAAAACCGCATAAAAATTCTCCAGTCCGATTTTGTCCTTGATATTTTTGAAAAAATTGTTCACAACTTTTTTGATGTGGTCAGTAATCTCAAAATTGGTTTTCAAAAAATTGAAAATATCTTGTAAAGTTACGTAGCTTTTAAAATTGGATTTGTCAGATATGTACTGGTACCATCTCAAGTAGTTTTTCGACTCCTCCAAACTTAGCTGATAAGTAGATAAAGCAAGCGGGATCTCCGGGTTTTGTGGTTGACCTGGAGTAGAGTTTATTGTGTATAAGCTTGCTTCAGAACGAGATGATTGAAAAGTATTAGTTTCACGAAGAGGTAGCTTTGCCGGACCAGTTTTCTGATTTTGAAGAGCGAAAGAGTTTGCGGTATTATTATTTGTTGATCTAAACGGATTGTTTACGTTCAGTGGCTTTGAAGGCAGCTGAGAATTCAGGTTTGAAGAAGCTGGTGAATTTGAAAAGTAGTTGAAGATTGCTGCAGCATTAGGTTCTTTCGGTAATTGTGCAAAGTCTGACTTATGAGAAGTTGTTTGAGTATAGGAAGGTTGGTTAGGCGACGAGTACGTTGGGTTCTTAAAAATATCGCTTGCTAAAGTACCCATATTTGTTCTTGGTGGAACCTGCGGAACCTGTGGAACATGTGAAGTTTGGCTGACAAATGGGGCTTGATAAGAAGTCTGTTGAGCGCTTTGAAATAAAGGCTGATTTTGATTCGTGTATGTTGACTGAGGAAAACCATGCTGAGAATTGCCGCTGGCAGTGGCATTTTGATTAGAGGGGTTGAAGTAAGATGGAACGGTCTGATCAATAGTTGGCTTATCCAACCATTCGTAAGACATGGTATGTGCAATGCGTGTTTTCTGTGTGTCTGTTCAAAGGTTTCTTGTGTCCTTTGTTATGACTCACTTTGTATTCAAAATTTGAATCATTCGAAATTTGATAAAGGCTAGCTCTAAAATTAGCTCACTCGGAAAAACTTACAAACAAACTTTGGTCTGGGTTAAAGTTGAAAACCTTAACTTTCCCTCAGTTGAAACCAAAAAAAAAAGCTTGAAGCTCATGAATTTCCAGCTATACACCCCAACTTTTTAAATTCTCAACAAATAGCTCGCGTGGCGTAATGGCAACGCGTCTGACTTCTAATCAGAAGATTCTGGGTTCGACCCCCAGCGTGAGTGCTTTGTTTTTTTTTTAATTGCAATAAAAAAAAAATTGAATTGTCAGAAGCTGGCGTTACACGTAAAATCAGTTTGTTTTAGTTTTTTGTTACAATTACAGTTATAAAATTCAATTACACATGTTTCCGGTTTGTGTTTTTTCTTCTTGGAGCTTTCAAAAAGAGAAAAACGCGCTAGTGGCTATTTCAGCTAGAAACTGTGGTGGTTTTCGGGTTTGGTATATTGGAGCTGCGCAGTGTGTTTAAATGAGAGTTTTCTTCTTTTTGATTCTGAATGAACTTGTCATACTGTGAGAACTTCTTTTTATTCTTAGTACTCATCATTTTGCCTGTTGTCGACAGTCCCGTCGTAGGATAGCTACCAAGATCAAGTGCTGATTGATAAGACGACTGTAAAATTTCATTTAAAATACTCTCTTCAGGCAACATTTTTTTGTCTGCAACTTGTTTAACAGAATGTCTATTTTCTTTAAACATTTTAGTTCTAGCTGTCTTTCTTCTTTTGAGAGGCTCTTCTATCAAAGCGGCTTCTTTCAAAAATTCGGATTCCCGTGTCGTTTTGGTTTTCGCTTGCTTTTGTGGCTTATGCTCCAAACTTTTTTCCAGAACCTCAAAAGAAATTTGAGTTTCTTTCTCTGGCTGTTCAATTTTTTTCTTTCTAAGAGGGTCGTTAAAGTCAATGGTTTCGTCAAGTAATTTGTTATACTCATTCACAAATTTGCTCTGAACTTGATTTTCCTTATACTCTTTAATCAATGCATCGGCAACAGTTTTTTGATTTTGCACTTCAGTGGCAATCAGATACTTGTTTAGAAGTGGATCCAACTGTTTTTTCAATGTTTCCACAACTTTCGCCCGTGGCTCGTATTCATACTTGCTCAAGTCAATATCAGTAACGGGTTTGCCTAGAGCTGAATTATCCATGCTCATCAATTTGTAAATATCCAATGTTTCACCGTGCTCTAAAGGGACTTGATTAGAAGGCGTAATACAATCCATGTCAACTTCTTTTCGCAAAACAAAATCAATATCAACAGCACTGAAAAAAGCGCAATTTTGAGGCAAATCGGTCATTCCTAATTGCTCGCAAAACATTGCTCTTGTCCATAGATTACTGATTTGTAAAGCCATCGCCGCTCTATACTTGTCTTTGTTGTTCACCAGAAATCTTATCTCATCGTGAATGGAAATGACCATTCTGGCATCAATTTGATATTTTTCAATCAAATAATTCATAGAACAACATAATAAATGCAAGTAATCAACCCCTGATGACTGGATAACCCAGTTGATTCTGGATGGTAAAAATGACCGTTTTTTCAAATTGCCTTTCAACAAGGAGTTGGTTATGGAAGCTCCAAGAACCGGAGTTTGTGGGATATCCTGGTCTGATATTTCCTCCAATTTGTTAAACAAGACAGACTCAGACCCTCCATACCAAATTGTACCCACTTTTGGAATCGTGATTTTTTTACCCTTTGTCTCTTTGTATAGACTTGTAGCAACATCAACAGTTTCTTTGTCCGACATGGATGGAACAAACTGTTTCAACAGTTGAGCTGCAAATTTAACTCCCGCACCATAAATTCTTCCGTAGTTAAAAATTTTTGCTTCGTTTCTTGTGCATCCTAGAATTTGGGCGGTTTTCGTGTGAAGATCCGTTCCTTCACTTTTGGACCCTTCCAAACACATCCACCCAACAGGAGTGCCACCATGTGTCTTAAAAACGGAATCTCCCACCAGAGAAGCAATCCACAACTCTTCACTGTCAACATCAGCACCTACAAAAGAATACCCCTCAGGTGCTTTGATTAAAGATTTGAGCTCAGAGCCAATTCTATTTTTTTTGGCATTGGAAGCAGTCAACCAACAATTTTCAACAGCTCTTCTGGTAACGGTACCCATTGGGATGATTTTGGGTATGATCATCCCACGATCTCCAACATTAGAATTCAAATTCAAAGATTTTGTTGCTCCATGTTGCCCATCGCCGTCTGTTGGTTGAAAGTTGAACTCTGTTGGAAAACTCTGCCTTGAAACTACCCACTGCTTCATGATTCTTTGTCTTGCACTCATCCAGTATGAGCCTGAAGCGTTTATCTGTAGGGCCTTTTGGGCAATAGGGGACACTGCAGTTAAAACCCCTTTTTCAAAATAATGAACAAACGGTTTACTTAGTAAAGTAGTGGTTCTGTTATCGGGACCGTTTGGATGCGGAACTCTGAATCTGACCCCTGTAAATTCACAGTCCTTAGTTTTCTTAACTTCTTGATAGCTTTTTTTGCGCATAACTTCAATTTCTTCCTTTTCAAAAACGTCAAAACACCATCCATCATCGTTACACCATTTTACTGGTTTATTTTCCCACGACAACTTAAAAAGTAAAGGTATTTCTCTGGATTTAATTGTGATCACTGGTTTTTCTGAGGAGGCTGAGGGGAAAAGATTCCTATACCATTCTGGGTAGCCTGGCAATTTTTGGTTTTTGTAAGGAGCGCCTTTTTTTGTTAGTCTCAAAGGTTTGATAGTCCAATTTAGTTGTTTAAGCCATGGATCGTTTGAAAAAACTTCTGGACTGTCTTTGAGCTTTACTAAATCTTGTACTATATCTATAATTTTGTTTTCAATATCAATTTTAGAGTTTTGGTACAAATCTTCTGCATGTTTGATATAGCTTGTCCAACTGTCTGTGTTTGTTGGAAGAAAGCACTGACTGATCATTTTCAATGCCCCGAAAGAAACTGGATGAGGTGCTTTTTGTAAAAAATTGTGAAAAACTTTGTCAAAAACCATACTTGTTGCAACAACATCATCGGCACAATAATTGCACAAGTTTTGAAAATCATTAATCACGTCTCTTTTATCAGTAGAAGTGACAAACACATCTCTCGAATCCTTTTCAAGGATGATTTTGCAATAAAACAAAGCGCATTCTTGCAAAGAGTTCATGGTTGTCACTTTGACCCATGGATCGTTCTTCAATATGTCATCTGCTTCCACTTCATTGATAGAGGAACCTCCGCTTTGTGGCAACAATCCAATCAATTCATCATCAAATTCGTCATTTTCATTGTCTTCCTCCATTCTTGTCTCACTACCTTCTTTCTTTGCCAGTTTCTTCTCCAGCTTATCATTGTTTCTCAAAAGTTTCGTTGCCTTTTGCCACAAATTTCTTTGTCTTGAGCACATCCCAGCTGTTCCTAAATGCAAAGATAGAGTGTCTAAAAAAAATGCATTTGATTGTTTATAATTGTACTCTTCCAAAACTCTAGCTCTGTCATATGACACATTGTGTCCAATAATTAACTGTTTCCTCTGTGGATCTTGTGTGTTTAAAGGAATCAAATGTTCAAAGCCGTCAGTACTATTTTCCACATCATTTGTTAAAAAAGGTGAACACCAACTATACCATGCTTTGTCAGACAACGCAGTTGCTAATACAGGATATGGTGAAATCTTGGGTAGTGTTTCTACATCAAACACGTATAAATCTTCCATGGGGAAATCGACTTTTTCAGGTTCGAAGCCAGGAGCATATCGTATCCAAGCTCCACTTTCCATCTCCCATTTGTCAGGTTTGGGAAGAATATTTGTAAATTTTGATTTAGCCATTGACAAGTACGGTTCTGACATATGTTTCCCAAGTTTTTGGAAATGTTCCTCTAGAGATGACCCTTGTAATTTGGGAAGCTCCATTTCAATGGGCGTGTTGATGGATGTTTTCTTGCCATATAAATTATGATTTTTAAGACTCTTGACAGCTAGCTTGTTCAAAAACTGTGGTTCATCATCTAAAATTCTTGAAGCACTTGCCGTCAAAGGTTTGTCTTGAGGTTTTTTTTGTTTGGATTTTTCACCACTAATAAATACCTGGCTTTTCAAACTTGGTGCCAAATATTGAATTCCAAAAGCATTAAGTTTCACTTTTGAATCTTTGGCACCATCCGGCTTGCTCTCTGTAAATAATGCTGGTGTTGAAAAGCTAAAATTTCTTTTGTTGACATTTGAGAGGTTGCGCCTAGGAATAAGAAAACATTGGCTTCGAAGAACGCTTCGCACAATTGCTTGACTGAGCTGTATATGTTCACTGTTTGATATACGCATATGAATTGTATATTTGGATGTGATTTATGTGGATTTGGTATTGAAAAAAAAAAAAAATAGTCTTTAAGTGGCCTTGTGAAGATGCAGTTTTTTAAATACTGGCGTAAATGCCTTGGTTGGTTTAGGTTGATTGTCTTTTAAACTTGTTAGCAATCTTGTGATAAAACATTCTTTTTGAAGCAAAATTTATACTAGTGAGTTTAAGTCAGTAGAATTGTTGAAACATCCAGTATCTAATCATCATCATCATCGCTTATTTATCAAAACCGTTAAACATCTTTTTGCGGTTTACACAAATTTCAATTGTTTTGTTGATGTTTTGATTTTTCCCGTCGTTTGACGTATTTTATTTTGTCGTTGTTTCTCAAATTTTTGCGTCGGTGTGTTCGGGTATCGTTCAATGTTAAATTTTTGTTTGCCTTTGTCATTAGGCTTTTTTTTGTGATTTTTTTTGGCTGCAAAAAGCACAAAACAAAGTAATAAAGGTCTTGCCTGATTGAATCTTGCAATTGAAAAGCACAACAGGATATGTATTCTTGATATAGTTTTATGAGTGTTTGAGTCTGTTCCAGTGAGAGTACAAGAAGTTATTTGGTGCATCACAACAGCAGAGTTTGAGAGAGAGAGCAAAGGTCTGTATCACTGATCAACAGAGGAACTAATACCAACACAAAACCCTACCTAATTTAATCCAATCGAATAGACATGTCTGCTACCGCTGGTCACCCATTGAACGACACCCAAGTCAATGAAGAATTGAACAAAATGCAAACCTTCATCAAGAAAGAAGCTGAAGAAAAAGCCAAAGAAATTAAATTGAAAGCAGACCAAGAATATGAAATTGAAAAAACCCAAATTGTTAGAGGCGAAACCATTGCTATTGACACTGCCATTGCCAGCAAATTGAAAAAAGCCACTTTGACTCAACAAATCACTAAATCCACTATTGCAAACAAAATGAGATTGAAAGTTTTACAAGCTAGAGAAGAAATTTTGGAAAATATTTTTGAAGAAAGTGAGGAATACTTGAAAACCAAAGTGTCTAGTGATAAGAAAAAATACGGTCCAATCTTGAAAAACTTGATTTTAGAAGGTTTGTACAAATTGTTGGAACCTGAAGTTCTTGTCAAAGTCAAAGAAGAAGATGTGAAATTGGTGGAATCCTTGATTCCAGATTTGGTCAAAGAATTCACCTCTGCCACATCTTTGGATAGCGTGAGTATTGAAATTTCCAAGAAAGACTTTTTGCCTAAAGACATTGCTGGTGGTGTTATTGTTACTGATGCTACTGGGAAAATCAGTGTCGATAATACCTTGGAAGAAAGACTAAAATTGTTGAGAGAAGAATCTTTGCCTGCAATCAGACTAGAATTGTTTGGTCCATCAGAAAGCAGAAAATTTTTTGACTAAGCTAATTTTTGGGAGTCACACAAAAGTAGATTGACTAGACTTTTTTTCTTCTATGCACCTTTTTTTGTGTTGAGCTTTATAAATTACATGCGTTTGAGTCAAAATGCTCTTTTTAAAATTAATTTGCAATATATGTATGCGTGCTTGTATATGTATGTATGAATAGAATAAGAAAAAATAACTTTTGGAGAGTTTACCTAAAGCGTTGGATGTGAGATTCTTGCCAAAGTTCCACCATACTGTGTGCTTTGTGCGTGAGAGCGTTTACTAAGCAAGTATGCGATGTGTACTTATTTCTTTCTTAGACAGACATCCAGGAATGGTTACACAGTTTTGAAAATGGCTTTAAAGGTCGCCCTCTCAAAAATTGAGACCAACGCAGAAAAAATCTCTGCAAAAAAAAAAAAAAATGCCGGCACCCCTTATATATTTGTAAGGATTATCTTACAAGCACAATTGACAGTTTAAATGGGCCTGTAATCTGATAACCTTCACTTCACTGATGATAAGAACTGGGAAATAAACTAGCTTTTTCAAAAAAAAAAATAAAAAAAAAAAAAAAAGAACAAGACAAAAGAGCAAAACCAAACAAAAATGTCTCTTAAACCTCAATTCTTCAAGTCGCACGTTTTAACAGCTGTTAGTGCTGTACAAGGTACCACACAAGCTGTTCCCCCAAATCTTGTGGAGCTTTACTTGGATTACAATTGTCCATTTTGCTTCAAAATTTTCAAAAAATGGGATGATGCCAAGCTATTTGACAAAGAAACGTTGACCAAGTACAATTTGGCATACAGATTCAATCACGTTATTCAACCATGGCATCCGTTTGGAACATTGGTCCATGAGCTGGGTATTGTTGCCGGTTTATTGAAGCCTGAAGCATTTTGGACGTATTCGATGGTCTTATTTCGTGATTCCAAAGAGTTGTGGAGTGAAGAATATACTCAAAAGAAAACCACCATCGAACTGTACAAAGAATTGAGTGAGCACTGCGAAAAACATACAGGTTTGAAAGCAGATATTGTCTACGATAAACTTAATGGAAGCGGCAAAGAAGAGACTATCAGAGCTGTTAAATATTTCACCAGGTATCACAGACAAAACGGTGTTCATATGACCCCAACAATAGCAGTGAACGGCATTATTCTGGGCAATATTGAGTCTTCCACTGACCCAGAAAAAGTGTTGGAAATCATCCAAAATCAAACAGCTTAAACGAGGGGGGGAGCAGGCTTATCTATTCTGTATTTCTTTTCAACGTATTATATATTTTTTAACTTCAATGCCTATCAAATTCTTAACGGTTGAATCTAAATACAGCCTATCTTATCACCGCTATTCAAAATTTACTACGCTGGAAAAAAAAACAAAAAAAATAAGCTCGCACTCAGGATCGAACTAAGGACCAACAGATTTGCAATCTGCTGCGCTACCACTGCGCCATACGAGCTAATTTGTGTTTTAAGTTTATGTATAAATATTTATATTAAACAGTTGATAGAAAAATAAATCTTAAGAACAAGCGTTCAAAAATTTGTGGCACCCAATGAAACTACATCTCCCGTGAAAGTGATTTCTTGCTAAATTACCAGCTCAAGATAAATAGAAGTAAACAGTTCAACCATCAGAAACACCAAAAAGACAGCTTTGCATCTATGCTTGAGCAACATTACTGAACCTACTTACTGCTCCAAGATTTATACACACACAACTATGCAGAAGTTCTCTGCTGCGACTAACCAAAATTTAGTAAGGTGCTTTACAAATGGATCACGCTATACTTATCCGAAAACACACTTTTTTTCACTTTTTAGAAGCACTATACGTAATTTTAATACAGCGCATAACGTTTCAAAGAATTTTGCAAAATCTCGAATTCAATTGTATAGTCCATTTGCGTCTGTACATACAAACATACGCGGTCTGACGACGGCATCAGCGCTTTCACAAAAAGAACAATCATTGGGTACACTTCGACACCAGCTAGATCAGTACACTCTTTCTTTGAACCCATTGAAGCCTGTTGTTCCCAATGACCTATTTGTTTCCTGTACAATAATGAAAAAAAATGGTACGGTTGTTGGAATTTCCCAAAAATTTCCCAAATGGCAATTTTTGAAAGATCACGATCTATACCCAAGAGATTTGCGTAAAATTGATACATCCACTATTGACAATATTCCAAGTATTGTGGTCAAGCCGAACAAATGCATTTTAGTCAACTTACTTCATATCAAAGCTCTGATCAAAGCTGATGAAGTTATGATATTTGATACAGTGAATCCAGTGGCTGCACATGGCTTGGGCGAGCTAATGTACGATTTGGAAGTGCGTTTTCAACATTCACCTGCTCAAATCACTCTTCCCTTTGAGTTCCAAGTTTTGGAAATTATCTTGATCAATGTTTTGAATTCTCTCGAAATTCAACTAAACAACTTGGAAAAACAGTGTGGGGGGATTCTAAAAGATTTGGAGAATGAGATTGATAGAAATAAGTTGAAAGATTTGTTGATCAGATCGAAAAACTTGAGTGCTTTTTACAAAAAAACTTTATTGATTAGAGACGTTTTAGACGAAATCTTAGACAATGATGAAGATTTACAAGGTCTATGTTTAACCAATAACTTAGTCAAACATCCTGGCAACTCGACAAATGAATCACATGGCAATCTTCTTGAAAGCGCAGAAGATGTGGAAATGTTGTTGGAAACCTACTATTATCAGTGTGACGAATTTGTTCAAAAAGCTGAGTCACTGATTCAAAACATCAAATCTACGGAAGAAATTGTTAACATCATTTTGGATTCAAACAGAAACTCCTTGATGTTGTTTGAGTTGAAAATTACTATTTACACTTTGGGATTCACTGTAGCCACTCTTTTGCCAGCTTTCTATGGGATGAATTTGAAAAACTTTATTGAAGAGAGCGAGCTTGGTTTTGCAAGTGTGATCCTGGTGAGCTCTCTTGCAGGCATAATCATAACGATGACCAATTTCAAAGCATTGAGATCTGTCACCAGATTAACTTTGATGAATAATCATTCAGGTAAAAACACGAAAACACATATTGACAATGCAGAGATGAAAACTCAAAAATTCGTACCCACGGTTTCTTCCAGCCTTAAAAATTGGAAAAGAAAATTTCATTATTTAATGAAAGGGGAAAACAGTAAAATTGCACAAGTTGATAGAATCACCTCTAAACGAGAAGCCATAAGGCAGTGGCTAATACAGCATAAGACAGACAAGTAAATAGAGCATGAGTACATAGTGAATGTTTCCTTATTCGTTGCCAGGGACAAATAAATATCGCTGAACTTTGATAAATGAACATAAACGTTAAACTATCCGTAAGTTGCAACCAGGTGGCGGCATATTACCAGTTTTTTGAAATCGTTGCCCTTACTCAAAAGGTCTTGTATCTTATTATAAACACCTTCACTCGAGACACTCTTTTGCAATAGCAATGCAGTCGAAACAGATGAAGACCATCAGGTTAATCTTTATCGGTCTTTCAGGTCATGTGCTTGCGGGGCAGCGCGTTCAACTTTTATCTGTTATATTTCAGAAATCGCATACCAGAAAAAAAAAAAAAGGAAATCAGTAAACAAAATTCAACGTGTGTCTATTATCTCTGTATTCTGTTGAAAGAATGATTTGCACGCTGAACTGTCGACGAACCTTTTCAAGCTCCAATCTTGTGAGTACTGCTTTCTCTTGGGTAAATTTTGCCATTGAGGAAAAAAAAAAAACAAAGAAAAAAAAAGATACCATCTTAGCAAACAAGCATCACCATTACTGCGTTCAGCGCCTTTACTTCCAAACAGCGGTTTTTTTCAAACAGACAAATAGCCCAAGAGTTGAAGCCTTACGTGAAAAGCATTGAAATCATAACTATAAGAAATAATATTATATCAATATGCTGTTTAGGAATGCTGCCAGAGCAGCTGCATCGGCCTCCACGCCCTCTATTCAAGGAGGGAACATCTTTGATCATTTAGACGCCAAAAACGTGCAATTCCAATTTTCTGTTGACCATTTAAAACAAATGCTAGAGCTGTTAAACGCCATGCATGACAGTATAATATCCTCTGAGAACCATCAAAACATTGTACCCTTAACCAGTCTAATTTCAACTCTATGTTCCGGTTGGTTCTTTAATGTCAACTCTACTTTGAAAAAGCGGTTTGCTCTAATTTTGGATGGCAAGCTTATTAAATTAACAACTATTAAACCAATCCTGAGCACTCAATTGGTAGAATATAGCTACGAGTTTTTGTCGCGCGCTGAAAGTGAAAAAGAGTTTGATTTTGATAAGTACAAAAACAAATTTTACAATTTTAATCATCAGCTAAAGTCTTTAGAGTCACTTATCTCTATAATTCATAATGCCTTGGAGTTTTATGAAGTCAAATTAAAGCAAATAATAATGGAAAGAAGTTCAAATAGGAAACCAGACGCGTCTGGTGTCGCTCCTGTCATTGACCACCAAAGTCTTGCAGAGTTTACTCATGTTGACGAAACGCGGTTTTCTCTGGATTTGGCGGTTTTAGTAGAAGACAAGGTGAAAGATACAACTGATGAGTCTTTTAGAAACTTGCAGCTCCAAGTCTTGAAGAAAACTCTAGATGTTGTTAAAAAGTTTCATGACGGCACCTTGAGTGACTTTTCAAAAACCATGGCTGCTCTTTATAACAAGGAGACGACGGTTTCTCAGCTTCCTTATTGGCAATTTACCTTACACAGGATGTATGCTTTTTTACTTAGATGCATACAGCACTGCACATTTGTTGCAGAGATCATGAAGCAACTTTATCATCCTAGTAAAGCTTTTTTCAATAACAACAGAACAAAACTATTTTCCAAAAACCTTATTGAGTATGAGCATATGTTGGGATTGCTTGATGATACAACAGATGTTGTATTTTTGGAAAATCTGGTCAAAGATTTTTGCGCAAATAATGTTATCATTTTTTTCCAAACTAACACAATCACAAGTCTTTATAGCAGGTACATTTTTGAAGTGGAGAAGTGCATTGAATACAGGCATTCAGTATTGAGTTTATGGATAGATCATTGGGAATATCTAGAGAAAAACATTGGAGAAAATCTCGAAGAATACAAAGATATCGAAAGCTCGACACAGTTGCTAAAGTTAGTTGAAGAGAGAAGAGTCAATGATCGCATAACTTGTAAAAAACCGTTGCTTAGAAACATGGTCAATACCAAAGGGCCCGCTCAGGGCACTGAATTCAAGGCTGCCATTCTGAGAAAACCATACAGGGCATCCAACTCCACAAACAAAAATGTTCTCCGCTCCGGCTCAACAAAAAAAGGCAGTGCCAGTTCCAGTGCTACTTCCAGTAGAAATCGCTCTAAATTGGCATCTCCACAAGCCAACTCAAATCCAGGGTCACCAAGACCCGGTCCTGTTCACGCTCCTTTTGCCAGAGCGGGTAGATCAAGATCTTCATCTCTCCAGCATGCCAAGCACACAACAAATAAGGAATCTTTTAACATGAAGCTTGCTGCTGCTGCTGCTGGTTTGAGTACCAATATGATTGGAAACGATTCTGCTCAAAAATCACACTCTTTGCAGTTGGCGTCATTGGAAACCCAGGCAGAAATACAGAAAAAATACGCAAACCAGTCAATATCTTCTCATCAGCCATTGAAGCCGCCTCCGCCTTCTGTTTTGATGAAGAAATCTGTGTCTGAAAATAGTCGTGGAACTCGGCAGGAAACCTCTTACACCTCCCAGAGTGAACTTATCCCAAAGCTTGCAAACGTTCATCTTAATGATGAAACACGTCGGTCTTCTGGAAAGCCATCGCGCGTCAACTCCAAAAGACAGGAGGGGAAATCAAGATACACTAGCTCCTCAGAATCAAAACAAAGTGATGCCTCGGTTGTTGTTAGTGACCTCGACTTGAGGAAACCCGAAAACTCTGAAAATGAAGAAGGGTATTTTGATAGTGAGGAATATCCTCATGAAATTATAGTTAAAAGAGTAAGGTTTACTGGTGTTCCCCCATTTAGTAAAAAAGAAGATCCGGCTCCTACAAGAAGGGGGTGGTATATCAAGCCGGCGGTTTTGCACTATCCCCTGATTCCTTGTCAAAATATGGGCACGCAACAGAATGTTTCCAAACAAGCAGAGGGGCTTGCCTTTAAACGTGGCCATAGTCTTATCAAAGACTGAATGGGAGTACAAATTGCATCATTTTGGTAAAAAGATACATTATATTTATGTTATATACGCTGTTATTCATTTTCTTTTTCTTCTGAAACTTCTTGTGTGTTTGAAAAGGCGGAGAAGGGGAGAAAAAATGCCGGGCTCAGGTTTTTTTTTTTTTGCCTGAGTCTTAAGATCTTTGAAGCAGCAAGCAGAGTATAATTTTGCCTTGCATGGTACTTCAAAGTGGATAATTTCTCTGATATTTCGCTACACAAAGCACAAGATAAACAACCAAGCACAAAACTAGTAAAAAAGTGATTAAGCTTGTATGATGTATAGACCTCTAAGCTCACTGCTACCGAAACTACAGAATGAAAAAAGGAAGAAAAACATAAACAACCTAAACAATGAGCCTAAAGAGACTGTTGTCATCCCCACCTTCATGATACAGCGAGAAAAACATTTATTGCAAAAAATGATGTTATCTAGCAACGGTAAAATTGAAAAAAATGAAGAGCCTGAAAGAGACAAGCATGAGACAAATGATCATCTATTACAATATCAAAAAAGCTTGTTACCGCTTCGTTCAGTTAATCCAGATTACAAGTGTCCACTTCCGACAAAGGAAGCCATCAGGGAGTGTACTGAGGCTACTAAAAAAACTATCGAAAAGCTTTTGGGACAGAATGCTCCTGCGGCATTATCTAACACCTCTTCTTCAGCTGCTCGCTTAATCAACAGCAATGAGTTCTCTCATACAGTTCCAAACGTCTCTAACGACAAGGACACAGAAACTTTAGTCAAGGTTATCGAGAGACACAAAGATCCTCTAGCGCCTTCCACCAAGAAAATTTTGAAAAAAATACCATTGGCTGATGACAATACTGAACTGTTGGAAACTCCAATTCTTCATAGTGAGAATGCAAGTGGCCAGAAACTTGGCGAGAAAGAGAAAGCATTGTTGAACATACCGTCTGCGGTTTCATCGTGGGAAAATTCCAAGGGTTTTTCAATATCTATTGATAAACGGCTACAATACACGCAGAGTGATAGAAAGAATGTTCCAAAGGAAATCAATAACAAGTTTGTGGAGTTAACAAAAGCACTTGATGCTACTAGCGAAAAGAAAAGAATTGAGCTAGCTGAAAAAAATGAAAGGTTGCTCAAAGCCAAAGAAGATCAGGAAGAATTTGAAAAAATTAAAGAGAAGATTGCTAAAACCAAAAGTCTCGAACAGAAAGAAACTCAAAGAAATAGTCGATATAGTCAGCACAATCAAGTAGGGAGACGGTTCGGAGGGGATAATAGGGAAGCGATTAGAGCACAAAGGAGAAGAGAAATTCAACACACTTCTAGGTTCAACAATAAGCCGAAACAAGCACCAACTGCAACTTTAGACCAACGAGATATGCAAACTGCTTCTGTCAGTGTCAATGATGAAAGTGAAAATGAGGTTCAATACGACTCACGGTTTTTCACACGTGCGGCTGATGCAACGTGGAAAAGAAGCGAGGATCAAATGTTTGACACCCCGTTGTTTCGCCAAAGAGACGAAACAGTTTCATCGGTATACAAAAATCGCAGAGCTGGTAAAAGAACAGAAAGAGATGCGGACAACGACGTTGTCCACTTGAAAGAAACTCCTGTTGAATTTGTTAGCGCAGGAACCAAAGATGAGCCAAGACAACACAATGCAGGTGATTCCCACTTTGCAAACAGCAACAAGAAAAGAAAAACGAATGAGTAGTGCGTATAAAAATTACTTGAAGCTCGCTATATATCATCGTTCTCGTCTAATGGGATGGAAGACATGGACTGCAAAAAATCTTTTTTGTCCTGATGAAAAGCTTTCATCAACTCGTCTGATCTACTAATTGCAAACTCCTCAAGCTTTTTAATAGTACCGCTGACTTTGACAACATTTATGATCACGTTTTCTAAAGAGCCAATTCTTTTCATCATGTTTAGAGTCATCAGCACATATTCGTAATCGTCTTTGCTGCATCGAAGAATGCCTGTAGAGGTGCTGTTTGAAAAATACTTCATTTGGAACATCGATGTGCCTCGTCCTGATCCATAGTCTCCAAAAAAATACTGCAATGACTTTTTGATTTCATATACCAAGACTCTATTGTTGACGTCAGGGGGTGTTACTTTATGGTGTTGAAGAAGAGCAGGTTCTATTGCAAACTTTTCTTCCTCGCTGAAGGTGCTATACTCTTCTGCTGTCGGTGGGTACAAAATTTCAAATAACATATATCTACTTTTAAATCTGACCATTTTTTCTGTTCAATGTTTCAACGGTATTGATAATTAACTATAGGGCTTTGAGGTATATTGGTGATCTACGATGTTTGGATAACTCAAAAATTGGTTCAAAAGACTTATGTTGATGAGCAGGTTTTCCTCTTCTCATTACTTTTACGTTTCCATCATTTTTTCTTTCTTT
>JFAV03000035.1:243999-307827 GCA_000585475.3 Hanseniaspora vineae
GACTGCAAAAAATCTTTTTTGTCCTGATGAAAAGCTTTCATCAACTCGTCTGATCTACTAATTGCAAACTCCTCAAGCTTTTTAATAGTACCGCTGACTTTGACAACATTTATGATCACGTTTTCTAAAGAGCCAATTCTTTTCATCATGTTTAGAGTCATCAGCACATATTCGTAATCGTCTTTGCTGCATCGAAGAATGCCTGTAGAGGTGCTGTTTGAAAAATACTTCATTTGGAACATCGATGTGCCTCGTCCTGATCCATAGTCTCCAAAAAAATACTGCAATGACTTTTTGATTTCATATACCAAGACTCTATTGTTGACGTCAGGGGGTGTTACTTTATGGTGTTGAAGAAGAGCAGGTTCTATTGCAAACTTTTCTTCCTCGCTGAAGGTGCTATACTCTTCTGCTGTCGGTGGGTACAAAATTTCAAATAACATATATCTACTTTTAAATCTGACCATTTTTTCTGTTCAATGTTTCAACGGTATTGATAATTAGCTATAGGGCTTTGAGGTGTATTAATTTGAGCTCTCCCTATCACAAGTTTGGCTAAAAATGTCCTGTTTGCTTCTTAACTTGGTGATCTACGATGTTTGGATTACTCAAAAATTGGTTCAAAAGACTTATGTTGATGAGCAGGTTTTCCTCTTCTCATTACTTTTACGTTTCCATCATTTTTTCTTTCTTTCTTTTTTTTTTTTCGCTCAGCCACGTGAGAGAAAGATATGCGATTCAAAACTTTCAAAGCCCCCAAAAATGTCAAAAGTCAAGTGCCTTATCATCAGGTTTGATGTTTTAATCTTGACCTTTATAAAAATAAGTCAATCTCATTGTCATAGATAAAAGTGAAGGAGCAAAAATATCATCAACCAAATCACCTATTTCTAGGGCATGGTTTGGCGTCATTTAGATGTAGACCAGCAGCATATCAACTACCTTTGCATTTCGCTTACAGGCATAATTTTTTGTTTGACCGCTAGGTTTTTTAAAAGCAGGCTTTACGTAGGTGAAGCCTTGTTTTTCACAACAACCGGAATAATATTGGGTCCAATATGCCTAAACTGGTGTGACCCCTTCAGTTGGACAACAAATGTCGACAAAATCACTATTGAGCTTAGCAGAATTATTCTATGCATCCAGTTGTTTACTAGCGGTTTGGAGTTACCTGTGAAGTACATGCAGTACAACTTCAAGAGCGTGTTTTTGTTGTTGGTTCCAGTGATGACAGCAGGCTGGCTTATTGTCGGGTCTTTCATTTATCTTCTTATTCCAGGTTTGAAGTTTAAACACGGCCTACTGGTTGCCGGGTGCATCACAGCCACTGATCCTGTCTTGTGTCAATCCATAGTTTCCGGCAAATATGCACAAAAGTACGTTCCTGAACGATTAAGAAATTTAATAACAGCAGAATCTGGTGCCAATGATGGATTGGCCTTTCCCTTTGTCTATTTGTCGCTGTTTTTAATCACTTTGGACAGTCAGAAAGGTGAAATTTTGAAAGAGTTTTTTGTTGTGACTATTTTGTATACCTGCATATTAGGTACTTTTGTGGGGCTTGTTTTAGGTTGGAGCTCAAGCAAAGTTGTTCAACTATCCAGCCGTCATGGGCTCATTGATGAACAGTCAGTGCACATATATTACATATTTTTGAGTTTGTTAATGGCAGGCATGGGTTCTTTGCTGGGAATGGACGAGTTGTTGATTAGCTTTTTTGGTGGTTGTGCTTTTGGCTGGGACGGCTTTTACCAAAAAAACGTTGCAAATTCTGCATCTAGTTTGACCAGTGGCATAGATTACCTTTTAAACATTTTGTATTTTGCTTACTTTGGAACACTAATTCCTTGGCAAAAGTATACCAACTCATACTTGAGTTTGAGTGCTTGGAGGCTCGTATTAATTGGTGTGGTGGTGGTTTTTTTGAGACGTTTGCCCGTTGTTTTCACGATCTTCAGATGGGTTCCCGCAGTAAAAAACTTGAAAGAATCTTTTTTTGTCGGTTGGTTTGGTCCCATAGGAGTTGGTGCCATATTCACCTCTTTGTTGGCAAAAGATTATCTTGAAAAAACACTTGAAAAAGATATTGCTTTGGATAGTCACTCAAATGATGTTCACTTAGGAATTGACACGGTATGGGTTTTGTGCAGCTTCATTGTTGTGATTTCCATGATTGTTCATGGGTTTTCGGTTCCTGCAATCATGTTTTCAAAATGTTTTTCCAAACAAACTAAGAAATTAGGCACACCGAGCAGATCAAGCTGTGACGTCTCTGTTTTTGATAAAGAAGAACAAATTTTGGAGAAGTGCTAAAAAATATGAAATACGTTTTTTGTTTTTTCATGAACTACTAGGGATAGGAATGTTGTTGTAGTATTATTATCACAAACACACTGTTTTCCAGCATCTTTAACTGTATTCTTTCGAAATCAAGTTTATCTAAACTTTGTTGTTTTATCTCAACTAATCAAGAAAATATCATTGGCCATTGTCAATTCTCATGTAATAATAACTAGTTTAAGTAGAGACAGTTTATAAACTGGGCAATGACTTGCCTCTCAGAATAGTTCAAATTAAAAAGGACCAATAGGCGCAAACTATTATGTGCGGTCACAAAAACGGCTCAAAAAAAAAAAACGAACATAATTGCTTGTTTACTTTTCGAAGTAACATTTTGTGTGGTTGCCTGACTAAGTTAACTGTTTTAAATCTTACTGTAGAAGTTGTTATCACTCTACTCAAAATCAAAATTCATAAAACAAACATAAAACTAGTCTATTTTTGAAGCAGAAAAAAGAATTTTACATATATTTATAAAGATTTACTCTAGAGAAACTAACTAGCTTACAATAACGGCGACAAAAACTTTGAAAAGTCAAAATCCAAAGAAAACAGATCTTGATCCGGTATATTTTCATTCATTCCCTTGTCAGTGGAATTATAATCCCACATATTATTCTGCGTAGGGCAATCTGTTGTAGGTAAATTTTGATTGGAATCTGCGTTGTTAGAAGTTGCAACATCGGTGTCAATATAAGATATATGAGGATTTTGTATCTCATGACGATGCCCCAGAGCTTTTTCATTGTGGTTGGGTTGATGATTGCAATTATGGCAATGGTGCCGATTCTCAGTTTTGGTCTGATCTGGCTTGCTCGCCACCAGGTTTCCTTTACTCTTTTTAGCTGCGCTTTCCATTGTGCTTATGAAAATGCTTCGAATTAGAAGCTCAACAGCCTTGAAGCCATAGGATCCATAAGGATTTGCAAGCCTCACTTCTAAATGATTTTTGATGGCACCGTAATAGTCATCCACTAGTTCCGTATACTTTCCAAACATGTCAGAAGAGGAGTACTGAACATTCGTACAGTCAATCTCAGCATCCAGCTTCTCAAAGTCAAGGAGATTTTCCATGGCTAGATTTTTTTTGTACTTGCCGTTACCTCTTTTGACTTTTTGATCAGTTTTACCTCTCTCATACATTAAATCAAACAAAGTGATCAAGGATCGAAATGCCAAGGGCTTTTTTAGCCAAAATGCAATGTTAGTTGCGGCTTCTGCAGTGTTCCACTGGGAACTTACTCCAGAAGAAGATGCTTGCAAGTGAGAGCAGTGTGCGCTTAGAGCAGTGATCATTTTGAAAGATGTCACTAAAGTTCGAAACAATTTGTTCTTATGCACGGCCTCATCATTTTTGAAAGCTCTTATTTGTAGATACCAAAGGCTGATTTTCATGGCAATCAATGGAGCCAGCACAACATAATCAAAAATGTCAACTTCATTAAGGCTCTCTTTGGCACAATAAACTTTCAATGGATGCAACTCTGAACTTAAGTAATGATCGATTTGCATAAGCATACCTTCAATATCCGGTATTCCCCGAGGTTTGTTAAGATCAAACAAAATTTTTCTAGACAAAACCAAAAATCTTTTTAATTTACCAACTCTTCCCGATTCTAAGCTGTGTAATTCTTCCTCGTCAAAAGATCCATAAGATACAGTTAATGACTTTCCATTTTCAAAAGAGTTCAAAACATCAGCATAAAGAGACCAGTACCAGATGCTTTGTAAAGTAAAGATAAGTCCAACATGCTCAAACTTATCCTTGTAATGTTTTTGAACACCAGCCCGGAACCCTAGCATATCAGTCATGCTTCCTAAAGACTCTGCAAGTAGATGAACAGAGCCTGCGTGTGCTCCTCTTTTGGGGTCAAACTGCCTTTGGAAATAGTTCAAAAGTAAGAACTGTATTCTGTGAAGTGAAAAAGTTAAGCCAGATGTAATTCCTCTGATGTAACAAAAAAATTCTGTAAAGCAGTCATCGTCAACATCACACCCTTTCACAATTTTGTAAAGAAGAAGAATAATACCCACTGAAAAAAAGTTCGTTCTATCATCGACATTTAAAGAGATGATACAGTCAGTTTCGTTATCGACTTCCACAAAATCCTCAAGTAAATGTCTAACGGTTTTTTCGTCTATGACATTGGTGAATGAGTGATAAGCAGTCTGAAAGTATGAAAACAAAGTTTCTTTGAAAGAAGAAAAAGATGGCAATGTTGCAACAATTTCTTGCATCAACGAACTACCACGGTCTCTTAATAGCACGTAACGCTCTTTGAAAACCCCGTCTAAACCATTCGGGTCACCTCTGGAGCTTTGTTCGCAGGACACTCTAAACGCGTCCCAAATAGCCTTGTTTTCCTCCATGAATTCACTCTTTTTAAACAAACATATACTGGACGTGGCACCCACCATGCATGCAGCTTTCTCAGTTGCAAAAACAATTGTGTACTGTCTTAATGGATTAACGGGCTCAACAGATTGCGCAAAATCCAAAGTGAATGGATGAATGTAGGGACACTTTCCCTCCTCTTGAGGTGCTACAGAGGTGAGGGATGTCCCATTTGAATTATCCAAGTTGCAACTATTGACTAAATCGTGGTCAGATGCACAACTTGTGGCTGTATCTTTTGAGGTGCTTGCTTGAGACGTGTTTGCAGTATTAGACAAGCCGATATCTCTCGAAGCATCGTCGTGATCATTTGCTTCTAAAGTACTTGGCTCATCCAAAGCTTTACGTGGAAAGTGTTGTGCTGTTTTCTCAGTAAATAAGTTTTGATTTAATGCTGTGGCCGAGTCTCTGATTAACGTTGAATTGCCCAGTTGGTGTGCCGAAAATCCAAGACTTTGCGCATGTGTTTGAGCCTTTTTTGTAGAAATGTCCTGAGCCAAAGGATCGGAATGAATAGGATCTACAGTTGTGACTGAACTATCAATTGCCATAGGGACCCGTTGGTATGCAGGAGAACTTCCGCCCAATGAAGTTGGTGTTTTTTTGTTTGAAAAAAGATTAATTGAGTGAAAATAAAATTCTTTATCTGCCGTCTTGTTCTGTAAAGGATCATTCCTAGTATGACTGTTCGTGGGAGCCATTTCCGAGCTTTCTGATAGTTGGTTTTGCTTAGGCAACTGGTTTTGGTGCTCATGTAAAAAAGAGCTATTTTCACTCTCATTAGAATTCATTTGTGGAACGATGGGTTCAATTAATGATGACTGCATGGCATAATTTCTTCTTTGAGCTTGCACCATAAGTGAACTACCATCTCTCGAGTACTCCTTTGAAACATTCGAAAAAATCTGATTTCCTTGCAAAGGGTCAGAGTTGCTAGGCGGGGGCAGTATTCTATTAATGAACGAAGAGCTTTCCAAAACGTTGTTGGGCACTGTGGCCAAGGTTTTACGGCTTTTCGTAATTTTCGTTTTTCTAGCACGAATTTTTGCTCTCTCGGAAGCTATGAGTTCTGGCGTAGCCTCTTCAAAATAGAAACAAGCATCCAAGTTTCTTGATTCGCAAGAGTTACATTTGGGTCTAGCTTGGTCACATTTCAATCTACGTTCCCTGCAATACAAACATGAAACTATCGCTCTGCTTCTTTTTCTTTTCACTGCTTTCGTCGCCTTAAAGCTGCTTTGAGTTGCACCTTCATTTGGAGGTGGCAAATTGTCGTTTTCTCCAAGCATCCTTTTTATTCTTTCGGTTTTTAGTGCTCGCAACTTTATTTCCAAAGTATGAAGAACATTTACACAGATTCCGTGGTGTTATTAGATTTCGCGTCAGTGTTAACTTTACTGTCGGGCATCTTTATGGGCAAACCGGAATTAACTTTTTTTCCGGCGTAAGCGTTTCCATATTTTATTCTCGCGATTTGGCCGTTGTTAATTAACCTTTTTTTGACAACTGGAGTGACGCTCTGTTGCATAAAAACAGGTGAAAAGTGAATAAAATATATTATAATTTGCGTGAATAAGCTAGGTACACACACACACACATATATATATATATATTGTACAGGATCATAAAATTATCTATAACTTTTCGTCAAGCAATTTGGTAACTTCCTCAACAGCAGCGTCAATTCCGGCATACTGATCACCCATACCTTGGAAAACATTACCTTTACCTCCAGCTTTACCCCCGATACTGGCAGAAACAGCTTTGGCCAATGCAGATCCATCGACGCTTTTTGTCAAAGCTTCATTGGAAATGTAACAACCATGAGCAACTCTTCCAGATGCATCGTTACCTGTCAACAGATAAATGGATTTCTCCTTTTTGTTGTTTTTGATATAATTGATAGCTTCCGTGATGGCTTTGGCGTTGGTTGGAATTTCAATGTGCTTGACCAAAAATGGTGCAGCTTCGTTTTCTTCGAAAAATTGAGTGACTTCATCTACAGTTTGTTTAATTTCTGCTTTAGCTCTGGTTTTGATTTCATCTTTGACTTCCTTCTCGATTTTGTTAAATCTTTCTTTCAACTTGTTTTTGCTGATCACAGAAATAGACAACTGACCCAGTTCAACACCCAGTTCTTTAATTCTTTTTTCCTTCATTGGACCGAATGGCAGAGTTTCAACGTGATCCAATTCTTTGTTAAAGTCAGCAGCAATTCTTTGAACTTCATATGCTTCGGAGCCGGAAACAGCCACCATTCTTCTGATACCCTTGGCAATACCACTTTCTTCAATAATGACAAATTCTTTGATATCACCTGTTTTAGCAACATGAGTACCACCACAGAACTCAACAGAGTAATTGTTCCATTCGTCGTTCTTTGGATCAGCAAGCAGGTCTTCGACTGGTTTACCAACAGAAACAACTCTCACAGGATCTGGGTAGGTTTCACCAAAAACAGCTCTAACGGAAATGATCGATTGAGCCAATTCCAATGGAACTTCTTTGTAGTAAACTGTCATGTTTTCCTTGATTAGTTTGTTACAGATAGCCTCAACTTTTTCCAACTCTTCGAAAGACAAAGCCTTTTTATGAGAAAAATCAAATCTCAATTTTTCTGGAGCAACTAAAGAACCTTTTTGGTCGACGTCTGCTCCCAAAGTTTCTTTCAGCGCAAAGTTCAAAATATGGGTACCTGTGTGATTGTTTCTCAATGGAAATCTTCTCAACTCGTCATAAGAAGCAATGACTTTTTCGTTTTTGGACAATTTCCCTTCTTGTAACACACCAGTGTGGAAGACATACCCGTTGTATAGCTGAACGTTTTCCACGTTAAATTCGGAAACACCATCAACAACTATTTTACCGGTATCGTATTCTTGACCACCTTGCTCGGCGTAAAAACAAGTTTTGTCTAAGATGATACCGTATGGTTTACCAGTTTCAGTGATTTCGTCAACAAAATTTTCACCATCGTGGATGGCCAAAATGGTGGCGTCAATGTTTTCCAAGCCGTATTTGAATTCATCATTTGTTTTAGAAACAGAATCTTCGTTCAATTTCGATAGATCGTGAACATTCAACTTGATCAAAGTACCTTGGTTTTTCTTGTTACTTTTTTTCGAGGCTTCGTATGATTCCAATTTGGCTTTTTCAAAACCTTCTTCGTCAATTTTCAAGTTCTGTTCTTCAGCCATCAATCTAGTCAAATCAACAGGAAAACCATAAGTGTCATAAAGTCTCCAAACCTCTTTACCGTTCAACGTTTTGTGAGCGGATTGGGAGGCAACTTCGGCATATTTTTCAAACAATTTTTCACCTCTATCCAAAGTTTTAGCAAAGGAAAGCTCTTCTTCGTTTAAAATTTCAAACAGGTAGGAGGGGTCCTTGTTGACTTCTGGGAAAATATCTTTAACTTGATCAATCAAAGTTGGGGCCAATTTGGAAAAAAAATCACCGATCGGATAGTTCATGTATTTTCTAACATATCTGGCACCTCTTCTCAAAATTCTTCTCAAAACGTAACCTCTACCTTCGTTGTTTGGAACACCACCGTCTGAAAGAGCAAAAATCAAAGTTCTAACGTGATCACTCAAAACTCTGTAAGCGGTATCAATACCATCTTTATCCTCATCACCAAATTTACCGCTGTATGGTCTACAACCAGTGATTTCTTGAATTTTAGCAAACAGAGGTTGGAAAACATCTGTGTCGTAGTTGGATCTGACATCTTGCAAAACAGAAACCAATCTTTCAAAACCCATACCTGTGTCAACGTGTTTGGCTGGCAAAGATTTCAAAGAACCACCTTGTTCTCTGTTGTATTGAATGAAAACGTTGTTCCAGATTTCCAAAACGTCTGGATCGTCCATGTTAACCAAATGTGCTGCGTTTCTTCCACCAATTCTGTCGTAGTGGATTTCGGAGCAAGGCCCACATGGACCTTGGTCTCCCATTTCCCAAAAGTTATCCTTTGCATTACCTGGCAAAATGTGGTCTTCTTCTACACCAACGTCTTTCCAGTATTGTTTTGCTTCCAAATCTGGTTCTAATCCATTTTTTTCATCACCTTCAAAATAGGTAACATACAATCTGTCCTTTGGGATACCGTAAACGTTGGTTAGTAAATCCCAAGAGTATTGAATAGCTTCTTTCTTGAAATAATCTCCAAAAGACCAATTACCCAACATTTCGAAAAAAGTGTGGTGATAAGAGTCTTTCCCAACATCTTCCAAATCGTTATGTTTACCACCAGCTCTGATACATTTTTGAGAGTTACAAGCTCTTTTCAAAGATGCAAAATCAGATTGTGGGTCAACTGTACCCAAGAAAATAGGTTTGTACTGGTTCATACCAGCGTTGGCAAATAGCAATGTTGGGTCGTCATATGGAATAACAGGACTCGATTTAACGTATTTGTGTCCTTTCTTTTCAATAAAGTATTTCAAAAAAGTGTCACGGACATGTGGAGCAGTCCAAAGTTCTTTGTTTCCAACGGTCATTTTGTCAGTGTAGGATCTCGTTGTTGTTGTTGTTGTTGTTCTAGAAGGATTTTTGAAGCTTGATTTGATGGAATGAGAAATTTTAGAATTGATACGACAATTGTACTTTTCCCAAACTAATTTTGAATAAATACTGCGATACACCGTGGATATGAAGAACCTCTATCGTTGATGATTCAGTTCACGGAGAATTGGAGTAACAACGTTAAAGACGTCTTAGAGTAACACAAAATTCCCAAAAACAATCCGAGAACGTAACTTGAATACAACTTTCTGACAATTAAAGGAGACGAACGTTGAGATGCGTGAATAAGTTGATAACTAATTTCTGGAAGCCAGGTTGTGCACAATAACGATACACGAAAGTAAAAGTGATAAACATTTAAAAAAAATCTATCTTCGATAACTTTGTCCACAAAGGTGACGAAGAAAAAAAAGTGAGTCAGTATTAATCTTTTCTTTTTTTTTTTTTTTTTTTTTTTTTTTTTTTTTTGGTTCGATTTTTAAATTTACACCAAATCATGTGACTTACAAATACTAAAAATACCCGCCTTTGCCATAGCGGTTATATCATATTTTTCCCCTTGTGTTCGTTCTGGTATACAAGAATAGTAAACACTAAAGATCTGGGAGATATTTCTGTAAATAGAAAGAGCCTTCATTTGGTCCATCTCATAGTGTTAATTGCTTCCAGAGAAGGTCGTAATTAGTCAAAACCACAATAAAGCTTAGGAACTCATCAGAAATCAGCGTTCATGAAGTTTGTAAGACAGGGAGCTCCAATACTCTCGATTGCATTGATCGCTTGCACGTTTTTGTTGCAAGTAGTCAAATCAGCTCATAATACAGAAATCGATATATCTCAGAGTTTATACAAAGAAAGGAACAATGAAACAACATATGATGCTGCGATTGATAACTTGCGGGTGCCTGAGGCCTCTGTTTTGTGGCAATGTGTGAAGCAACTTAAAAATATCATATTGTTACTAGACGAAGAACGTGATGCTTCTGAAATAAGCAAGAGCGATTCTGTTATCAACAACCTGTACGGGATCATATACGGTTTGGATTTGAGTGATGATTTTGAGCAGGATGACTCGAATGAAGATGACTTGTTCAAGAAGGCTCACAATTATTTGAAGTCTGTTAATCCTTCATATGCTGCGTTTTTCAAGAGTTATTATCAGTATAACGTTTATGATTTGCCATCATCAGATCCACCAAAAATAGACGTTGAAAAATTGACAAACTTTTTCATAATCAACAATAAAGTTTATGAGAAATCAGATGACATTTTTTATTTGAAAAGTCACGAAATCAAGCCTGGCGAAGACACTGCAGACATTTTTTTGATCAACAAGGATGAATTGGTCATTGGTTCCAACAATGAAGCACCCTTAGCGCTTTTTTATGGGTGCGACTCTCCAGAAAACCAAGACGAATTTGAAGATTTCAACAGTAATTTGTGGAATGAAGCCCAAGGTGGAAAAATTAGATACGTGTTAAGACGCCTCTGTACTGACTCTTCAAACAATTATCCCTGGAATAACAACCAAAAATTTGTTGATGTGTCATTTTTGAAAAGCAACTTGCATAATTATACCTTCAATGGCGAAATAATCAATATTAACCATAATGACAATACTACCCAATTTATGGATTTGCAATTGACGGACTTTATTATTAAGTATCACAACTCTCTAGAAAACAACAAAAATGCATGGGGTACCTTGAATTTCATGAAAAAAATTATCAACAAGCTACCCTTTGAGTCAATACAGAACAAATGCGAACTTTTGCATACTGGAAATGTTGAAGACTACTCATCTATTACCGAAGACCTAGATGCACTGATGAAATTAGGTGTAAATTACGATATGTTGGGAGTTTTTGTCAATGGTGTGAATATTAGGCTTACAGACTTTTCGATGAGATCCTTAGTTGAATCAATCCAAAGAGAATTTAGATTTTTGAAAACTTTTAAACAGATAGCGTCCAAACATAACTTGGAGCTATCTGTTGAAGATATGAAGAAATTAATAACCGATTTTACAGTTGCATCTCAGCTCTTCACGAAAAACAATCAGCCAAGAAGGTTCGATGTTACACAAACCATTGACAAAAACGTTGATGTTGTAATTTTTGCTAATGATTTAGAAAATGATTCACAGTATGCTACTACCTTATCCACAGATCCTTTAGAATTTATGACACAAAAGTCTCATTTTGGCGAAATTCCTGCTTATGCGGAAAACTGGAATGACGTGATTTTTATTACAGATTTCCAGAACAAGGAGATGGTAGATGGCTTGATAAGAGTTCTTGAAGTTGTTCAAAATGGATACCCTCAAAGGATTGGTATTTTGCCTCTTCCAAAATCTTTTGAATCTATGGAGAACGACCAAGAGTATATGAAGGTTATCAGCCAACTGCAAAAAATTGGCAACTCCAACATTGATGGGTTACTAAAATTTTTGAATGACGGAAAGGGCTTGAAATTTGACAAGAAATTGAATTTGCTAAACCCAACATCGCCTGTTGTTAGTAGTATATTGTCAACCATTCAACTAATGAAAATCACAGAAAATAGTATTATGGTTAATGGTCAGCTTTTCGGTTTTAGGGAAAATGCCTGGCAATATTTGATCTCTACAATTATCAAAGAGGATGTGGGATTTTTAAAATCAGCTTTACCGGTGGTTATGAAAGATTGGGAAGAGCAAGAACACAGCATGCGGAAGTTGCTATACGCAGAGGCACAAGCTTTTGTATCAAGAGATTTGGTGCTTACACCAAATATCCACGGAGACTCGACATACTCTATTGAAAATTTGGACGGACTAGACGAAATTAAAAATCAAGGGCGTGTATTTGAATACGTGAAATCGGATGTTTACAACGTCGTGCACACACTATCAGTTGTTGACGATTTCGAAAGCCCCTCTGCTTGGGACAGTTTATCTAACATAATGGCTTTGCACCTGTACGGAGTCAAGCTAAGATTAATTCACAATGGTGCTGAGAGCAAACATTGGAATGTCTTGAAAAAATTGCTGTCTGGAACCGATGTTGTCAATAGCGAAGAGTTACTTCAGCACGCTCCGAACGGGAAATCAAACAAAGAGAAATACCCACTTGACTTCTCTCGCTGGTTGGTGGATTTATCTCACGAACAGCTGTCCTCTACGAAATTTTTAGTTTTAAACGGTAGAGTTATCAATTTGGAAAACCACAGCTTTTCTACTTTGCATCCCATTACATCTAATGATTATTTCAACTTAATCAAACACGAAAGTATCAGATCTTTGCAAACAATCAAGTTTGTGGAAAAATATCACTTAGGGCAAATCATTCCGCCTCCATTAATTGAGGAATTTTCTGCATTTTTTACAAAAATATATTACGATGATATGCTATTAAGCAATGGGATCGACTTCACAGTCGAGTCTATTTTGCCAAGACTACCCTTAAGAAAAGTTTTGAACAAGAAATCTGTGCTCAAGTCTAACTCTCTATTTTTGCACAATAAATCCAAGAAGAGACCGATCGATTTGACATTGGTTCTTGATCCTATGGAAGAAAGATCGCAGACTTTTATCTCCAATGTTGCTCAGTTAATGGACAAAAGTTTTCAAAAATTTGTCAATTTGGAAATCCTTTTCTTGCCAACAAAAGATCTGAAATTTTTTTCTGTGCAAAGACTTTATTATGACTCCCAGGAACTTGAAAAGCAGGAAACCTTTGATATTGACACTGAAGAATTGGAAGTGCACGTTGACATGACAGCTCCAGATTTGACACCTGACGGCAAAAGCATATGGTGCACAGCATACGTGCAAGATGTTACACACGAAATTTCAAGATTAAATGTTGAAAGTGTGGGTAGTAATATATGTGTGAACGTGGTTAATGTCCGCGGGGATATTGTCACGTCTTTCCAAACTATGCAAACTTTTGGTTTCGGACAGTTTAAATTACCACTGAATGAAACGAATGAAAAATATCATTTTGAGCTATGCCCAACAAACTCTGGGTACTTAATGAACGGTTTTACATTGGATGTGAGAGCAGACATGTCTTTTTGGGCAGAGTTTTCTGTTCATGATTTTTTCAGCAAAAGAGCTTACATTCAGGTAACAAGAACTGATGATGAGCTTGTTTTTTCATCAGTTGATTCGGATACTTTGAATGTAATTGTTACTTTGCAAGATGCAGAATCTGAAGGAGCATTCATGAGTCTCTACAGTACATTATTAGAAAACTTTCCAAGCGGTTTCAAAATTTGGGTTTGGAAACAAGATTTCCATGGGGTCGATCAAGTTGCTGAAAGAATCTCAGTGCTTGAAAATGTAGAACTTATATCATACAAATGGCCAAAATGGTTGAGACCTACAAAATTGGATACAAACAAGTTGAATCTTGGCAAATTTTTGTTCCTAGATATGGTTCTACCTGCTGACACAATGAATGTTGTGTACTTAGATCTGAAAGAATTAGATGAGGGCTTTATACAATCTTATGTTTCCGATATTGATGTTGTGAAAAGCATTGTCGTTGGGGAAGAAAATTTTACTGTTGGGATGGTTCCTTATGCAGATGATGAACACGGGTACTGGGAACAAGGTTACTGGAAAGAGTATCTGCAAAACAACAAACTAAATTTTTTCAAGGCAGACAACTTTATTGTGAATTTGAAAAAGTTCAGAGAGGCAGGACTCGGAGACATTTTGAGGGTACACTACCAGCAAATTTCTCAAGACGTTTTCTCTTTGAGATCATACGGTCAAGATTTGATCAACAACATTCAACTAAAAGCCAAGATATATGCTCTAGATGCTGTGGTTGATGAGGTAGCGGACCTCCAGGAGGATGATGTTGTCCATGATGAGTTGTGATCCATTAAATGGTGTATTAGAAACTTTTTCAAGCCACCATTTTGATTGTAAATAGTCTTTTGGTTTGTATATTTTAAGCGCCCAGGTACAACCCTTTAGGCATGCTATGCGTCTAAACTTCGCTTGATTCAGTGCATCTTGCAGCGATATGTAGTTCTTTTTTTTTTTTTTTTCTTTCTCTCGTGACTTTTTTTTTTTTTTTTTTTTTTTCGGTCTCAATCTCCTATATTATTTCCTGCTTCCCACAAGCGCTTCGATAGATGTGGAAAACTCAACGGGTCATCGGCGGACATGAATGTGCGCCTCGAATATCTAAGATATAACAAACGGTCAAAATCTTGAAGCTTCCTCTTGACAAAGCTCCCATTGAAGCTTTGCAGAAAAGGCAGGAAAAAATCAACAACTCTTAGTATTTCCAATACTAGTGCAAAATCTTTTTTGCAAAACAAAGTGAACAGAAATTATAAAAAACAGCAATTCGATGAATGATAAACAACCCATTTCGATTAAAGAAGAGCTTTCTCCATCAGTCAAGCTTCCAAATACTCAACAAAACAACATTTTACACGCTCAAACAACGGGAGATAAAAGCAATTCTGAAGACCAAGATGTAGAAAAGAAAAGCAAAAAACGTATGGCGTGTACAAATTGCCGTAAAAGAAGAAAAAAATGTGATTTTCAGTTCCCATGCAGCAGCTGTGTGAAATTATCGTTGGATTGCAATATCAATGTCAACGATTTGAGAAAAAAAAGGTACAAAAACAAATATGTTGAGGAATTGGAAAGCAAAGTGCAATTTTTGGAAAGAAAGTTACAGGAAGCACAGAGTTTAAGGTCGTCAAGTTTTGCCAACTCTGCATCTCCTGCTTCCTCAAGTAGCTATAATATAATATCACCAAGTAACAGCAATGGACTACTTCAAGAGACGAGAAACTCACCGTTGTATCAAAACACATACGAGCAAAAGCAGCTCAAACCGCAAACATCCACTTCTTCACTTCCAGCATTGTCCAATTCGGCTTTGAAGAAGAGCTCCTCCCGGATCAATGATTTGAAAACTACTGTGATCATCAGACCGGACTCTTTTTTGAGCTCAGAGGGCTTTCAGAATAACAAAGAGAGTAGTGTGCCACTTGGCTTGGACCAGGGACAGACCCGCTCAAAAGACATCAAATTGCAGCCCATCATTCCTTCTTTGAGCACTTTGCAAGCCAAAGTTGCCTTGACGAATGGGAGCACAAATAATGGCAGTGACAATACAGGAACAGCACCAATCCCGAACCATAGCGTTCAGTTACCGCATCTTCCATTTCACGCAACGAAACCAGCACACTTGTCCAATGATTCTCAGATATTGCAAAGCTTGAAACTTTTTTTTCAGTGGCTATATCCTGGTTACTTCATTTTTGTCCACAGAGAGAGTTTTTTGTATGGGTTTTTCACAGATTACCAAGATGGCTACGAGCACTCGAGATACTGCTCTTCTGAGTTGGTATACGCTGTTGCTGCCGTGGGATCTAGGCTTTCCCCAGAGTTGAGAAGCAAATCTGCTGAGTATTTTGAAACAGCAAGACTAGAGGTTTTAAACAAGATATTCCAACAGAGCTACACAGCTGAGATCACCACTGTGCAAACATTAATGTGTTTGGCATTTTACGAGTTGGGGAACGGTAATTTTTCTTCTGCGTGGTATTTTAGCGGATTAGCCATTCGTATTGGTTACGACATTGGATTTCAGTTAGACCCTCAAGCATGGGTTGTGGAGTCTTCTGGTAAAAGCGGAGTAGAAGATGATAACCTTGGCAATAAAAGCAATCAGAGTGGTATGGGTCATAGCAGTGAAGATGACTTTAATGATAGCGACAAATTGACACGTAGTGAGATGGCTATAAGAAGTCGTATCTATTGGGGGTGTTATGTGGCAGACCATTATATTTGTTTAATCTTGGGAAGAGCTCCATCGTTGAGCGTTTCCAATTCTACTATCCCTGACAGTGATGAAATGCCAGACATTGCTGGAACTGAAGATTTCAAATTTGAAAGCAAGCTAATATTGCAAGTGTCTTTACCTTTGAAAAATTTGATTATTTTATCGAGAATTGTTCAAATTTTTACTAGTAAATTGTTTATTGAACCCAATATATCTAAATTGGAGAAATTGGAATATTTGAGAAAATTTAATTCAAAAGTTTACAGTTGGAGACAATCTTTACCGAATTTTTTGAAATGGAGCAAAAACACGTTGGAGAATAATTTGGATTACAGCACTGATCCAACTATTTGTTATTTCTGGTACCATTATTACATTGTTTTGTTGACTTTTAACAAACCTTTCATTGGAGATAGCGAAGTCAGTCAAGTTGCCGTGAAAGAAGTTCTAGATGACTTGAAAATGTTGTTTACTAATTTCAAGTTGAAAATGGGGAAAGATTGTTTGAACAAATGCAGTTTGAATCAGCTTTTCAGTTGCTCTTTGGCAATCCAAATTTTGGTTAAATTAAAGTCCATAACTGCGAATGAAGCAGAAACCCAACCTTCTGGAAGTAAGGAAAAGGAACTTGAGTTTAGGAAAAAACTAAAAAATATTGAACAAAGCTTGAAGTTTTTCAGCGATATGTTTGAACTTATGTCACCGACTTATGACATTCCAGGGAAAATGATGGGTGGGACTCTGTCAAGGAACACCAAGGGAAACACATACTTGCTACGTTCCAAGGACTCTTTGAGCGTGATCAAGAAATCTTCATCGTCTGTTCCTCCATCATTCAATGGAACAACTTCTGTGTCTATGGGTCTGTCTCCTGGGGGCAGCGGGTTTTTGCAAGACTATGCTCATCCACCAAGTCCGTTTGGCATGACAGAGAAGTTGCAATTTGCAACTAGTAATTCAAACCATCCAAGTCCACCACCACCTCAATTATCTTTTTTCAAAACAAATAATTTGTCAATGAAAAAACACTTTTTCACCAGTGGTCACCCCATGCCCAACGGTCAAAGTCATCTACATTCTTTGTCTCCTCAACCAGGGCTTCAACACCCACAGCACCAACAACCACTATCACAGTTGCAGCAAACTCAAACTCAAACTCAAAGTCAAACTCAAACTCATTCAATTAATTCATACCCACCTTCATCTTCTCAACCATCTGCATCTGTTGTCATTGGAATGAATGTCAACAACCAATACGTGAATAATGTCAATGATTTGAATAATATGATATCTTATCATCACGCGATGAAACGATACGATTTGGGCAATACTGCTCCTGTTTCCGCTGCTACCACCAATAACGTTCATGAACAAAATTCCACACATACTTCATCCAAAGATATACTGGTACCCTCATTGGAACATCCAGATTTTGATCCAACAACAGCAATAACTCCAACAAACACAACAAAAGATGTCGTCAGCACCACTATGAACAATCCTGTAAACAATTCTCTAGGAGATACTACTACTGATACTAATATACATAAAATGGCATTACCAACATTGAACATGCCTGTTATGTCAACTTTTAAAACCACCACTCCAAACAACAAAAACAGTGGTTTGAGTGAAGCAACCTTGTTGTCAAACACTAATTCTGCTGGATTGTCCAGTGCAATTCCTAATAATCATATTCCACAATCAAATAACAATATCAACGCATTGTTTATTAATAACAACAATATAGAATACACATATGATTTTTCATTGAGTGATGAGATTGATGGGATAATTAGAGAGACATTTGGCATTGACAATTTCAATACTCATCATACTTTGTGATTTGTGCTTATATAGTTGTTAAGTTTTTTTTTTTTTTTTTTTTTTTCTGTGATGATTTGTGTCAAAACCGTTTTAATCATCACTCTCTTGGCTGCTGATTTACGTGCCTGCATGATAAAAACTTTGTCTTTTGAACGCTTAGCCAAAAAAGACGTTAATGGGAAAACAAACACATAAAAACGAAACGACACAAAAAGCGGCACTGTGAAAAAAAAAAAAAGGAAAAAACACAAAATAAAAACACAATACCGAAGACCTAAAGGGTCTGTGCGACACAATACAGCAAACAAAGATTACCCCAAATTGAAAATCAACGCAACTTGAAAACACAAATAAATTAGACACTGGCGAGAGAGGAAAGAAAGCCAGGGTAGGTGGGGGAGTGGGTCACTTGAATGCATGAAAGGCACAACCAAGAGACCAAGAACACAAACGGGAAAGGCTTGTAACACGAGGGTATAAATAAACTGTGACAGTAAAAAGGGGCATCATATATTTGCCAATCAAAATTGGATTTGCCCCGGACAACGGTAGTCCGCGTGTTACTACGTCACTCGTTTGAAAAACATGCTTTTTTAATTTTCCCCCTTTCACCAAACTCCCTTACAGTTTTGATGATATCATCTACTCCTTTGGTGTAAGCCCTGAACTCCCGAGTGTATTGTATTGACATGCATTTAGCCAAGAATCATTGCAGAGTATTCAAAGTTGACTTTACTCTGTATTTAGTCTTCCGAGATGACTTATAATTTTAATAACAGCACTAGGAAAGTCAAATCAAAGGAAGGGAGGGGGGAAGATCTACACCAACAGATAAAAAATACTCGGCTAAACCAAGTCAAGTCAAAAGGAGAACAAAGTTAAACTAAGCTAAACTCCATAATAAACCAACTCCTCTATTTCCTTTTTTTTTTTGTCACTCTGAGCAAAACACAGCCTCCAAAAGACTTTATGGATTATTCCAGAACGTTTCTTTTTTTAAAGTTAGTCTGTCAACCTGCCTACCTGCCTGCTTCTCTGAAATACGTAGCTTACCAACTGCGTGACTTTACCGTATCAACCTAAAAACAGTTTTTTTTGTATTTCTTTTCACCCTTTATTTTTATTTCTGAGTTGCTGCGGATAAATACGGTAACTTTTAGTAAAAAAACAAAAACAAAAAAGTGGTGTTCCTTTTTTTTTTTTTTTGTGGCTTTTTTCTTCTTCTTTAATCTATTGTATATCACTTTCTCTACGACCTCTTTATTGTCTTTTGAGTAGTATCCCAAGCATCATTATTATTAGTGTATAATCAGATTTGCATGCAGAGAACGCTGGAGATAATACAGATGGATCCGGGATTCTTATAGAGTGTTGTTTTTTTTTGGCTGTATTGTCTTGCAGTACTGTATCTAATGGGAGTAATCAAAGTGAGGGGTTTAGGTTTAAATGTATGATATGCTAATTATAACTGATAAGTTAAGTGACACACAGTGTGTGATAACGTTAATAGTATGACTCTTTTCTTTTTATGCCAAACGTTTTTGAATATGTGACACAATTTTTTATACTGTGATTTTTTTAGCTTACTAATTGCACTTTGTGTATGTATTGGTATATATAAGGCATACACAATTGTGGAGAAGTTGCAAAATCGATGCGCTTTCTTATATATGTATTAACTAATTTGTTCGATTGAGGGGGGTATTGAGAAACTAATTGAAAGTATATACATAAAAAAAAAAACAACACAAAAACTACATACAAATATGTCAGTAACTGAATTCAATACGCCACAACCTGAACATGTGGAATTGAATGTTTGCAAAGAGAGCAACTCACAAAATACTATAAAAACGAACCACCGGAATCCAATGGCCGCATTGCTTTCAAAAGAGTCAAGCGATTTGTCTGACTCTATGACTGCAGCTACTGCTGCTACTATACATAATAGCAGCTCGAATAATTTGAATGCCAATAGTCACAACAACGAGTCTGTACTAAATGACACGGAACTACGGTCATCACAGGGCTCAATGGGTTATGGAACCAAAGAGTTGCTTTCTCCCCCATTGTCCCCAAATATCAACTCCCATGGAACAAATACTGACTTTATGAGTTCTGACTTCACAAATGCTGATTATACGAAGCACTATACTTCTTTTCCCTCCAGCAAGACCAAATTTCTCAATCCCACCAATTATCTGTTGTTGACACCGCAATCGCATCCTGCACAGTTGAGTGCACATCCCTTGACACACAAGTCTGCGCACACCACTTTTAACGATAACTCGTTTGATAGCATATTCTTAGAGCCACAGGATACACACAAAGACGTATATGTTCCGTGTGCACCAGATTACAAGATCAGTTCGCATAAACCATTGGTTGTGGATTTGCAGTGGTCCAAGAAGGAGTATGCTTCAGATTTAAAATTTTTTGTATCTAAATATAGAAAATTCAGACAATCAACACAAAATGGAACACACATGAATAATCGGTTGGAAAAAAGATATTTGACAAGATCAAGTTCAAATATGGTCAATGACTACACCAATGAAAATACCTTTAATGGTAGTATTTTAACCAGCAACAATTCCTACTCGAATGGATTGCAACCGGTAAGAACATACAGAACGAGATTGAGAACGATTGCAGAGGGAAACAAAGACGATGAACCGCATGCGAGAGAGCCAAGCATGCCGAAAAAATTTGCAAAACCACCGCATATTCCGAATAAAACAGCCAAGCCCCATCTCTCGAAACCGCATGTGTCCCATCCACCTCTGAACGAGTGGAGACAGATGCCGGATTACGCGCCTCCATTGTCTTCTCTAGACAATATTCATAATGGTAGTTCCAAGGGGATTATGAAAGTTGAATGGAAGGGAAGCACAATGGATTTGTCTCAGGATCCGTTAAGAAATAAATTGCATCCTGCAGAATTGCAATTGGCTTCAATTTTGAGATTGTCGTGTGATTCGTATTTGGCCAGTAAGAGAAGGTTGTTCATGGAGAAGGTGAGTAAATTGAAAAGAGGTCAAGGATTTAGAAGAACAGATGCACAAAAAGTTTGCAGAATAGATGTCAATAAGGCTAGTAGGTTGTATCAAGCTTTTGAGAAAGTTGGCTGGTTGGATGATAAGAATTTTGTAAAATTTTTATAACCACGAGCGAAGCGAATAAAATTCAAGTGACCATTGGCTTTATTGCGACCCCACTGTCACCAATTTTTCTCACCCCTTTTATTTTAGGTTATTTTAGGACTCATTTATATTAACATTTGCTAGGATCATTCATTACACTCACTCGGATCATTCACTACACTCACTAGGATCATTCACTACATTCATTAACATTTTAAACATATATAGGCATATGCAACACAAAAAAAAAAAAGTAATTAATTCATTAAAACCATTATAAATATCAATCTATAAACTCTTACACATCTACACCAGCCTAATCTTCATCATCATCATCATCATCGTCCTCGTCTTCATCAAACTCCTCGTATCTTGCCATCAACTTCTTCTTGTACTCTACCATGTTGGTTTTCCACAAATTAGCAGCCACAGCGTTCAATGGTGAATTGTTGTTTGGCTCCTCCAACAAAGCCTGTAAGGAAAGCAAAATGGTTTGAACGTTGTACACCGCACTCCATTGCGTTTTCAAAATGTCCAAGCAGATGTTCCCACTCATGTCAACGTTCGGATGCCACATTGGAGATGTGAACGTTACTTTTGGAGGCACAAAGGGATACTCCACAGGGAATTTGAACAAAAGTTTGAATTTCAATCCTTCATACGGTGTGCCCTCTGGCCCCGTGATGATCCCGCTCCACTGCGTGATGTCTTCGTCGTCAATTGGAAATGCACTCAACCCAGGTGGTGTGCCCTTGGTCATCATCTGCACCAATTCCGTTTGCAATCTTTGTGTAACGTTTTGTTGCTCTCTTTGGTTTTGTGTCATACTTGCTTGATGCTTGTTTTTGATCTTTAGTAGTTGTTTTTGTTTGTATTTTTTGATCTCGGAACTCGTGTTTGTGTATTGATCTTTGAGTTTAGTGTGAAAGGTTCATCTGTTTTGCACTTTAGAGCTTGCATTTATAACACTCAACTTTCACATCCAAATTTGAAAACTTTAATAGCATTTCAACTTTGAAAACTTTATCAACTTTTCAATAATCTCCTCACAAGATTTGATTTGCCTCTGTATCGGCAGAAAGCACAAAAACAAAAACAAAAACAAAAACAAACGGCTCCACATAAACCCGCTGCTCAACTTTGATTACGAAAAACCCGAAGCCTCAAAAAACAGCAATACCTCGGATAAACTTTTCAGGGCAATCTCGTGTGCCGGACTTCCGCTCTAATATCCGAGACCTTCAAAGGTCACCCAAAGGAGGTGAGCCATCACCATTTGAAGCTCTATCACTCTCTTCAGCTTCCCGAGAATAGTTGGTGTTCAAGTACTGCAATCTTGAACCAGTATTCACAACAGCATCGTTGTTAGGATCCAGCATTTCTTTTAGTCTCTCGTCTATCTGGTTGATGTCGTGGGTTTTTTCTCCACGCATATCCGCGTTTGAGACCTCCATCTCATTCAAAAATTGCAAAACTTGCTGCACACCTTTGTCTATGGGACCCAAAGCATCTGTCAAAGAGCTTTCTAAATCAGAGGACAAAGAGCCATGCGAGACGGCGGATCTTTGACTCAATGCAAAAAAATTGGAAACAGCTGATTTGAAATTCCTAATTTTTGATTCCAGTTTCTTGAAAGAGGCCAACTTTTCTTGCAGCATTTTGTTGTACTGGAGTTCTTCGGAGATTGAGGTACACAGTTCGCTGATTTGCAATTGCAGTTTTTCTTCCGTATTGGCCTCGATCTTTCTCAAACCGAGTTGATGACGCAGGCGGAAAAATCTTGTATCCAGATGTGGAACATTCAAAACGTTTCTCAACAAATATAGCTCAAGCTTGTCAAAATGAACATCTACCGCGTTTTCCAGCGTGCTCTCCAACTTGCTCGTGCCCTCTTTGATCTCATTAAGGTACGCCTCCCGCTCGGAAACGTCAATGACATCGTTATCGTATGCATTGTCCACGGTCTTCAACAAATAATCCTCCATGGCTTCAGTGCATTTGTACATCAACATGTTCACCGAATTGATGATATCGTCCACCAACGAGATTGGCGGGAATCCAAAATGCTCTGTCAAAATACTGGCGTTTTCCAGCGTATGTGCGCTCATTTTTTGTGTAACCGGTCGCTAAGATGTGTTTAACTTGGAGCTGGTGTCAGCAGTTTCGTGTCCGTCAGTTCAGTTTGGTTGTTATCACGTTGCGCCTTTTTTAGCTAGCCAAAGTCACTATTGTAAACAGTAAACAAAGACAATGTTTCTTCGTGAAAAAAAGCGTGTTTGACTTCAACCCAATGATTTGTGAAAAATAGCAAACCTCAAATCACGTGATATAAGAAGCACTAATCAAACTACATTATTTTCCTTTCGAGAACATAAATTAAGAACAAGATCGTGAATTCATATCTATGCTACTTTATAGTGTACAAAAGTTGAACGTCTTCCTACTCACTTCAGCACTTGCGCAAATCTAGTCACTGTCACTGCTTTCATCGCTATTATCAGCGGAATCGTCGCTGTCACTGCTTGAACTGCTTTCGTTAGCTTCGTAAACAACCTCTTCGCCGTTGGTGTCTTCCATCTTGCTCAAGTGCAAGTCTTTATGACTTTCCTTGTTTTCCTGAGACACCTCATCATCAAAGACAATTTTTTTGTTTGAAACAACAGGTAGACTGTTAACTGGATTTCTGCCTTTGCTATTACTGAAATGGTTCAAGTTATTGGTATTATGGTTGTTGCTGTCAGCTTCTTCTTCGGAAAGTAAAGTCCCATCAATAGAAATCATTTTCCCACTGGTGTATACGTTTCTGATAGTGAATTTTATTTTTCCATCAATTTTAGATCCGTTTTCATCAACCCAGTAGCCTAAGGAACGCTTGCCCATGAAACCAGTGTTTCTGCCGCTTGATTGATTATCAAACTTGCTAGAGGAATCTGTGCCAATTTCTTTGTCATTGTTTGTTTCCGATGCATCTTGGGCAGTAGCATCATCATTGTCGTCATCCTCATTTGTGTTATAGGTGTCATCGGTATCGTGAATGAAAGACCACGATTCTGGAATGTTGTTTTTCTTTATACTGGCGTTAAACGCATCGTGTATTAGAAGACCAATGTGGGAAGCAGATTGGATGAAAACCCACCCTTCGATCACGTCTCCCACGTGTGGACACCAGACAAGCAAGTCGCAGGTGCACCAAGCAAAGGCAAACGGAGTGTCTGGGGTCAATTTAAAAATCGGAGTTTCTTTATCGTCTTGCAAAGAATTGTCGTCAAATTTCAAGTTCTCATATCCCAATACAACCCCGTTGACTTCGTGCTGATATTTCATGATCATTGGATTTAAATGTTGGTTTTGAATACCTTGCAACGGGGACTTCAAGTAACATGGGGCCAATGAACAGTACATTTGGATCGGAACTCTGACAAAACAGTTGGAGACCCCGGTTTCTTCATTTTTAGGGTTTTTGACAGATGTTTTCAGTTTTTTGATGAAAGCCTGAGCCCTTAGTTCTTCCACGGTTGAGCTAGAAATTCTTTTTGTAGACATTGATTATATTGAAAAAGTAGTGGTTTTTTCAAGTGTTTCCTAAGTAGTTCTTATTACTAACCCGAGTAAAAGTAACTACATCCAAGCCAACTTCTTTCATGCCAGCGCCTAGTAAGAACTTTGCAAATATCAGATGCTTCTAGCTTTAGACAAGATTTTTTATTTTTTATTTTTTTTTCATCTCTTGCAAATCAAAGGAAGCACGAGCGCGACAGAAAGAACTTAAAAAAAACAAAAAAAAAAAAAAAGAAAAGAGTTCGCATAAAATCAACTTTCAACCTCACGTGCAGGCATTGAGATAAATTTAATTGATTAATTAATACAACTTTCAAAGTAAAACTAAAAGAATATATAAAATGAAAGTAAAGCAGAATGTCACAAACGGAATGGTGGGTTATTTTTTCAGAGGGAAAATGTTTGTGTCGTTAATCACTCCCATTTCGTCTGTGGTAAACAAACTGATGAAGACAGAGTTCAAGGTGTGATTTTTGGTTTTGGAAACGTTTTGGTACTCGGTCAAGTAAGACCCCAACTGGCTGTGAGCGGTTCCAAACACTGTTGGTTTTGATGCACAGGTGACAATGAAGTGGTCTTTGTAATCCAAGTTCCAGGACTTCAAATTTTGAAAGTCCGAGTTGATGATCTTGTAGAAGTAGTCCAACTTTCTGCCGACCAAGTTGCAACTTTTTTTAAAGTAATCTGTGCTTTTGATTGACGAGTTTAAAAAAGTGTACGCGTTTTTAACAATGTTTGTTTTTGAAATTTCCTCATGATAAGGAAGTTTGAATTCCACAAAATAGTTTGCAATGAGAGATATTTCGTGGAATGCGTAGAAGTAGTAATTTCCCTGAAGTAAAAAGTCTTTTGAGTAGATCTCTTTAATTTGTTTGATTTTGTTTTCGTCAAACATTGGATTCTTCAGGCAGTCATCGAAAACCAAATTTTGGTGTTCTTCAAGCTCTTCATTTTCTGAGTCATCGCACGTACTTTTCATGAGTCCGTTTTCAGAAAAGTAAGCGAACTCTTTGTATTTTGGATTGTGTGCACATAAAACTTTATTGAAAAATTCACTTGTTTCCAAGACGAATTTGCCAAAAGTCTTGTAATAATGTTTCCACGAGGAGTAGTTCAAAGGTTTTGGTTTGCGTATTTCTGCATCAATGTCCATCTCCGAGGAGTAATTTCCAGGAATGCAGGGCAGAACACTTTTGAAAATAAACAATTCTCCCAATTTTTTCCTGAAGTTCATCGAAACAATGACTTGGTCGTACCTGGAATGCAATTTCGTGTACTTGTTTATTTTCCACTGCGAAGGACAGTGATTCCATACAAAAGCCATTTTCAATTCCAAGCTAGTAAATATTTCGTTTGTTCTTTGTTCGTACTCTTTTTGAGATGCAAAATTTCTTTTGCATTCGAAATAAATGTCCATGAATGCCAAGTAGTATGCTATTTTATTCTTGGGTGGTTTACCCGTGTTGTTCACTTGGTTGTCCACATTAAAGATATTGTCTATGGTTAAGATTTTCTTTTTTTGACCGTATCCAATGGTCTTGTCGCTTTTATCCAGAAAACCGGTTTCAATCCGATTTTGAAATTCTTGTATACTAACATTGTGGCAGTGCTTTGATTTGTTAGGTTCATCTGTGGCAAATCTATTTGAATGATTCGCATAAGAATTATCAGATTCTGTAGAATGATCCAAATCAAATCCGTTTTCATTTTCTTTGTTGATATGAAATTTTTGATTGTATCCGTTCTGCAATTTGTTCTGCATTTTTTTGTTGCCACTGGTGCTTGGATTTTCATCAAAAACCACAAGGTTATCGTTTTCGTCCGTGTATGGTAGTTCCATATCGTATATATATGATTTTTCTTCACTATCCAGAACTAATTGTTTGTTCATATCCGGGAACAATACTTTTTTAATGACTATACTTGTCCAAAATGTTCTTTTCAAAATTTCTCCTTCCAAACTATGTAAGTTGATATCTTGGAAATCAAACATGTACTTTATTGTAGACAATGCTGTTGACAAAAACAACCATGATCTTAATTTTCCTTGCAAAGTCAACAAACTCATAATCAAAAGAGCCTGGATCACCTGAATATTTGGTGCTTCAAAGTAATCCCCATACAACACGTCTTGCATGCACAAGTTTAAAAAAGTGTTGTTTTTCACAAAACTACTGTTGACACCCAACCAGTAATTGTGAATTTTTAATGGATGATTGTTTGAAACAAAGGCAAGAATTGTTCCAATAAGCAATGGTTCCAAACTGTCGTAATTTTCCAAAATGTATTTTTTGTCAAGCAATAGTTTCCCGTTGTAAAAATGGGTCATGATCTCGATCCCCAATATAACCACATCTGTTGGGATCGTTGCCAAAAACTGTTTTAAATCCAAAGGTGGTTTGTTCGCTCCGTATGCATGACTTTTGGTCAGTGATTGGATTGCTCCTTGTGTAGAACTGCTACGCCCGTCGTCATCACTCCCTGTCAAACTGCTTGAACGACTCTTTCTCTGATTGAACATATCACAGATGTCGTTGATGCTGTTGATACTGGCACTTTTTGCAGTTCCAACAGAGTGTAGTGTGTTGTTGTCGTTGTAAAGGTTGCCACTGGTGGCAGTAGCACCTTGTGCATTGCTATAGTATGGTGGGGGTTCATTAGGATAATGATATGGGTTTTGACCCTGGCTTCCAATTTGATTGCTCAGCTGATTGTGAGTTTGACTATGCAGTTGCGCGTTCGATTGATGATTCATTGAATTATTCAATGGAAAATACTGGTTAGATGCGTTAGTCATTCCAGCAGGCTGACCATGATACTGACTATTCTTATTGCCTAGAGAATTCTGATATGCATAGTAGTTAGTGTTAATACTATGAGTATAGGCATTTCCACCATAATTATTATTATTATTATTATTATTATTATTATAGGGATTTCCAGCACTACTATGATAGGCACTTCCAGCAGTATTATTGTTAATCACCGCGTTATTTGACAGAGAAGGCGTGTAATCCGAAACACTCTGCTGCATCTGCATAGCCTGTGCCATAGATCTTTCCGAATCATATATCATTTTGGCATACTCGTTATCGAAATTTTCTTTTGCAGCCATTTTCACATCCAGTTTACTCTTCACCACGGGATAACTCAATTCGCAATCGTCTTGCAATCCCATCTTCACACAGTAACTACACGGAGGCTTCCCACCTTCATGCACACATTTCCGCTTGTGCAATCGACAATACTTGCAGGCCAATACTCTTCTCATGACGGATTGCTGCAATTATTTTTTTATGGTAAATGATGTTTTCTATTTTTTTCAAATTATTGCAGTACTGCAGCTAGTTCCTTTTATAGTGTTTCCTGTTGTGTTTTCAGACTTTTTCCAAGAAAGCAAGGTTTAAAATTTTCTTTTGTTCAATAAACTCCTTTGTGATTCAAATTTAATCACTTGCTTGATCTAAGTTCTTTATCTTCTGTATTTTTTTTTTTCCTTTTTTTTTTTTTCCTTTTTTTTTTTACTATTTTGGCTTATTCTTATGCTTCTTATGCTTCTTATGCTTCTTCTGCCTCTTTGTTTGTCTTGATTCGTATTTACGATCGCCTTTTTTTTTTTTTTTTTTTTTTTTTTTTGTCCACCTCGCCTAAAAAACACGTGGACTATCTATTGTGTAGGCTTATGGATATATGCATAAGAAACGACAAATACATGCACATACATATCTACATTAATATACCATAGCAGCAACAACCTTACGCTGACCTAATACACTGGAAACTCAGAGGAAAACCCATTATATATGAATCTTTGTAAAACTTATCTTCCACACCTCGGCTTGTCACAATGTCCGAATATCACCACATTAGACCATTCAAATAACGTTTAAACAGAAAGACATGATGTTCAAAAAGTGGGTTGGAAAAAGTCATACCCATATTCCATTTGTCTCATATTTATACAATGTTTTGCATCTTTTAGTCTTGAGTTGCTAAACTGGGTTTATAGTCACACAGATTAATACAGAGATAAGAATGTGTGATTATATTGTTATTTTTCATTAATTCAATAGATCGAACCCAAAATCTCAAGAAAAAACAACAACAACAAGAACAAGAAACTTTTGTAAAAGTTAAAAAAAATCTGGTGTGTGATCCTAAAATATAGATTCTTTAGCCGTTAAAAGTAATTATTAACCAATATCAAACATGCGACTTTCCATTCAGTTTTTTACACTATTTAATTCTGACAAATTACGCAATGTTCAATAAGCGACTTATGTCTTTTCTATTGTTTTTGTTTTTTTTTTGTAATTGTATTGATTGAAATTTGATTAATTGAAATTGTACTAATTGAAACTTACAAAAATATATGCTATCTATTTCAAAACAATAGGATTTTTAAGTGAAACTTTGTGATATAGTATTTGCGCAAATATAATTGTAAGTGGCAAGTATTTTCTAAGCTTTGATTAATTACAGTCAAAAGACAACGAAATTCAACCAGAAAGAAACTAAAAAAAAATGAGCAAAATAATGAATTTTCACAAAGAATACACAAAACTTAAATACACATATTACACCCACCGCAATTGATGAATTACACACAGAGCAATAAGAATAATATGCAGACCACACTCAATAATCACTACACAAGTACTGCATGCAAATATAGACTTGGTAGGTATTTGGTAAAAATTAGCATTCAAAGATTACACTTTTTTTTTTTTTTTGTGTTTCATGTTTTGCAGTTGTTGTCTTTATGCAATGTTTATTTTAGCTTAGTGCTTTGAGTTTTATCGCGCGTCTATTATAATAGTAGTATGCACACGCACATCCCCCACTTTACTATTATGATACGAATGATTCGGATGAACGGAGCATAGTTAAAATTGCAAGACAAAAATTACATAACAAGGAAACAAAAGAGACAAAAGACAGAACCAAATAAATCAAAATAATACAACCAGAGACAAAAAGTACAAAAAAAAGACAAAACAGACAAAAAGTACAAAACAGACAAAAGTACAAAAAAGACAAAAAAGACAAAAAGTACAAAAAAGACAAAAAAAGACAAACCTTTGTTGTGAAAACGCGTGGAAGACAAAAAAATTTCATACGCCATACACAACTCTAATCTAGATTAGTTTGCATAAATCGGAACTGCAATAGAAGAAGGTAAACAAACGCACATGCCGTAAACAGAATAAAATGTGGGCACAAAAAAAAAAAAAAAAAAAAAAAAAAAGAGGTTCATTTATTTTTATTCCAAACTTCGGACAAAATAATTCTCCGGACAATACTTTGTATCATGTGACGTGTCAAATCAAAAAAAAAAAAAAAACATTACATGGGTCACATGCTTGAATAATTTGCGAATCGAAGAAAAAAAACAAGATTTTGAAAACTTTTCTTTTTTTTTTTTTTTTTCAGTATCTTTATAACATTTCCATCTCTGTTCAAATTTTATTTCTCAAGTCGCATTATTTTTTTTCTTACATATCGATGCTTCTTATATTCATAATACCTTGTACGTTTCTTTTGAACGATGCAACAGATTTTGAAGCTCTAACGCTTATATCTCACTGAATAAAACTGTAACGTTTATTATACTAAAGACAACACAGCAACTTAACACCAAATTCATCAATTTCCATAAAGATAAAACCGACCTCCATATCATTATTTGTTTGAAAAAGTTGAACTATAAACCTGCAAAACTACAATTTTTTTTTCCAAAAACTTTTAAAAAAAAAATAACAACAACAACAACAACAAAAACAAACAACACAAACAACAAAGAATCATGGATGTTTCAAAGCCTGTTGGTTCCGAAATTGTTTCGGTTGATTTCAGTGTGATGACGTCGTCTGAAATCAAAGCATTGTCTGCTAAGCAAATCACCAACCCAACTGTTTTAGACAATTTGGGTCATCCAATCAATGGTGGGTTGTACGATTTGTCTCTTGGTGCTTTTTTGAAAAATTTGTGTTTGACATGTGGGTTGGACGAAAATAGTTGTCCAGGGCATCAAGGTCACATTGAATTGCCAGTTCCATGTTATAACCCGTTGTTTTTCAATCAATTGTACATTTATTTGAGATCTACATGTCTTTACTGTCATCATTTCAAATTGAGAAAATCTGAATCTCATAGATTTGCTTGTAAATTGAGATTACTTCAATACGGTTTGATTGATGATTGTTATGAATTTGATAATATTTCCGTTGGTAATTCTTCATTGGCTTCTTCTGTTGAAGATGAAGATAACGAAGATGATGAAGAAGCAATGGTGGAAGGTATGCCAGTTTCCAACGGTAATAACAAAGAAAAAATCAATGAACAACTTTTCAAGGAATTGAAATTGAAAAGAAACGAATTTGTTGATTTGAAAATTGCCCAAGCTTTGAGTACTGGTAGAACCACTGAATACGGGACTTTTACTGCAATTGTCAATGATGAAAGAAAAAAATTGGTTCATGATTTTTACAAAAAATTATTGAGTAGACCAAAATGTGATAACTGTGGGATGTTTTCTCCAAAATATAGAAAAGATGGAATTACCAAAATTTTTGAAAACCCATTAACCGAAAAACAATTGACAAACAACAGAATCAAAGGTTTGGCCAGAAGAGATATGTTGAAAAAACAACAACAAGCAAGAAAATTGAATGGGGATAATTCTGATGGTAAAATGGATGATGAAATGATGGATATTCCAATCACAAAACCTAAAATCGGTTCCACTTACATCTTGTCTACTGAAATCAGAAATATCTTGAAAAGTGTTTTCAAAAACGAGCAAGTTGTTTTGCAATACATCTTTCATGCAAGACCAAACTTGTCCAAAAAGTTGGTTAAATCTGATATGTTCTTTATGGATGTGATTGTTGTGCCTCCAACAAGATTTAGATTGCCATCTAAGTTGGGTGACGAAGTGCACGAAAACTCGCAAAACCAACTGTTATCCAAAATCTTGACGACTTCTTTGTTGATTAGAGACTTGAACGACGATTTGTCCAAACTACAAAAAGACAAAGTTTCTGTTGATGACAAAAAAATTATTTTCAACAGATTGATGAACGCTTTTGTGACCATTCAAAACGACGTCAACTCTTTTATCGATTCCACAAAAGCACCAACCAATGGTGGGAAAACTCCTACTCCAGGTATCAAACAAGCTCTAGAAAAAAAAGAAGGGCTGTTTAGAAAACACATGATGGGGAAAAGAGTCAACTATGCTGCAAGATCTGTTATTTCTCCTGATCCAAATATTGAAACCAACGAAATTGGTGTTCCACCAGTTTTCGCTAAAAAATTGACTTATCCAGAACCAGTCACAAACTACAACGTTGCTGAATTGAGACAAGCTGTCATTAATGGTCCAGACAAATGGCCAGGGGCAATCCAAATTCAAAACGAAGACGGGTCCTTGATTTCTTTGATTGGTATGTCTTTGGAACAAAGAAAAGCTTTGGCCAACCAATTGCTGACTCCAACAAACAATAACAACTTGAAAGTCCACACTTTGAACAAAAAAGTTTACAGACACATCAAAAACAACGATATTGTTTTGATGAACAGACAACCTACTTTGCATAAAGCCTCCATGATGGGTCACAAAGTCAGAGTCTTGCCAAGTGAAAAAACTTTGAGATTGCATTATGCAAACACAGGGGCTTACAATGCGGATTTTGATGGTGATGAAATGAACATGCATTTTCCTCAAAACGAAAACGCAAGAGCAGAAGCTTTCAATTTGGCTAACACAGATTCCCAATATTTGACTCCAACATCTGGGTCTCCAGTCAGAGGTTTGATTCAAGATCACATTTCTGCCGGTGTTTGGTTAACAAGCAAAGATTCCTTCTTCACAAGAGAACAATACCAACAATACATTTACAGTTGTATTAGACCAGAACACGGACACGCTACAAGATCCAGAATAGTGACGTTGCCTCCAGCAATTATCAAACCACAACCTTTGTGGACCGGTAAACAAATCATTTCTACAGTTTTGCTAAACGTCACTCCATCCGACATTCCAGGTATCAATTTGAAATCGACCAACAAGATTAAAAATGATTACTGGGGTAAAGGCTCTTTGGAAAACGAAGTCATCTTCCACAATGGTGAATTGATTTGTGGTATTTTGGATAAATCCCAATACGGTGCTTCGAAATACGGTATTGTGCACTCCATGCACGAAGTTTACGGTCCAGAAACCGCGGGTAAAGTCTTGTCTGTTTTGGGGAGACTATTTACTCACTACATTTCCACCTCAGCTTTTACTTGTGGTATGGACGACTTGAGATTGACCGCCGATGGTAACAAAGCTAGAAGAGATATTTTGCAAAAATCTACTGATATTGGGAGAGAAGCCGCTGCTGAAGTTACGAATTTGGAGAGTGACGTCAAAGCCAATGATCCTGAATTGTTGAAGAGATTGGAAGAAATTTTGAGAGACGACAACAAACTGGCCATTCTGGATGCCATTTCTTCCTCCAAAGTTAACGGTATTACCTCTGAGGTTGTTTCCACTTGTGTTCCAGCTGGTACGATGAAAAAATTCCCATACAACTCGATGCAAGCGATGGCTTTGTCTGGTGCCAAGGGTTCCAATGTCAATGTTTCGCAAATTATGTGTTTGCTAGGGCAACAAGCTTTGGAAGGTAGAAGAGTCCCAGTCATGGTCAGTGGTAAAACTTTGCCATCTTTCAAACCATTTGAAACTGATGCAAGAGCAGGTGGTTACATTAAGGGCCGTTTCTACTCTGGTATCAGACCTCAAGAATACTACTTCCATTGTATGGCCGGGAGAGAAGGTTTGATTGATACCGCTGTCAAGACCTCAAGATCTGGTTACTTGCAAAGATGTTTGACCAAACAATTGGAAGGTGTTCACATTTCTTACGACAACTCGGTCAGAGATGCTGACGGCACTTTGATTCAATTCTTGTATGGTGGTGATGCTGTTGATATTACCAAAGAATCACACATGACTCAATTCAATTTCTGTGCCGACAACTACGATGCTCTTTTGAAAAAATACAACCCTGCTGCTCTGATCGATCATTTGGATATCGAATCTGCCATCAAGTATGCTAAAAAAGCATTGAAATCTAGAAAGAAAGCTGCAAAAGTGCCCCACTTTGAACAAAATAACAAGTACGACCCAGTGCTTTCGAAATACAATCCTGCCAAGTACTTGGGGTCTGTTTCTGAAAAATTCCAAGATAGACTAGAAAAGTTCATTGACGACAACGCTGACTTGTTCAAGAAAAAGAAAGCTGTGGTGAGTGACAAGAAATTCAAAGCTTTGATGCAGTTGAAATATATGAGATCTTTGATCAACCCTGGTGAAGCTGTTGGTATTATTGCTGCACAGTCCATTGGTGAACCTTCTACACAAATGACATTGAACACTTTCCATTTTGCTGGTCACGGTGCTGCCAATGTGACGTTAGGTATTCCTCGTTTGAGAGAAATTGTTATGACTGCTTCTGCCGCTATTCAAACTCCTCAGATGTCCTTGCCCGTGTTGGACGATGTTTCAGATGAACAAGCTGACGCTTACTGTAAATCTGTTGCTAAAATTATTTTGTCTGAGGTTATTGACAATGTTCAAGTTACAGAAACGGTTGGGTCCAGTGAAAGCAGTAATGCTCCTTCGCGTTCCTACATTGTCCGTATGAACTTCTTTGACGAAAAAGACTACGACGAAGAATATGACGTCAAGAAAGAACAGTTGGAAACTGTTATCAATAAAAAATTCTTGCATCACCTGGAATCTGCTATTGTCAAGGAAATCAGAAAACAAAAACACAAATCTTCTTTGCCTGATGAATTGAACGTTGCGGTTCCAAAATCTCAAACTGCACTAGGTGCTTACACCTCCTCTTCCAGAGCCGGCGATGGCGACGAAGATGATGAAGAAAGTGGTAGCAAGAAATCAAAAGCCGCTGCCTCTTACGACGACCCAGATGAAGACGAAATTGATACCATGAGACAAGCCGAAAAATCAGATGACGAAGATTTGTTGAACTCCAGCAGTGATGAGGAAGACAATGCTTCTGCTTCAGATGACGAAATGGACGTTGACGATGACAACGACAATGAAAAGTCTGCCGAGCTTTCTAAAAACATGACTCAAGAACAATTGGACAGACAGTCTGCTGTTGTTACTTCCCACAAATACATCACCAAATACCAATTTGATGATAGTGAAGGGAAATGGTGTGAATTCAAATTGGAATTGTCGGCAGACACTGAGAAATTGTTGATGGTTAACATCATTGAAGATATCTGTAAAGTTTGTGTTATCAGAGAAATTCCAAACATTGGTAGATGTGTGTTCCCTAAACCAGAAGGTGGCAAACGTACTCTTATCACTGAGGGTGTCAACTTCCATGCTGTTTGGGACCACGATGCCTTCATTGACGTCAATGGTATCAAATCCAATGATGTTGCTGCTGTTTTGAGAACCTACGGTGTAGAAGCTGCCAGAAACACCATCGTCAATGAAATCAACAGAGTTTTCTCTACTTATGCTATCTCTGTTTCTTTCAGACATTTGGATTTGATTGCTGATATGATGACCAGACAAGGTACTTATTTGGCTTTCAACAGACAAGGTATGGAAACTTCGACTTCTTCATTGATGAAAATGTCCTACGAAACCACTTGTGGTTTCTTGACCAAAGCAGTTCTTGACCATGAACGTGAAGAATTGACCAGTCCTTCTGCCAAGTTGGTTTTGGGTAAATTATCAGGTGTTGGTACAGGTTCTTTTGATCTTTTGACACAAAGTTTGTGAGCACTAAATAGCATTGTACATTAGAAATTATATAAGTTATAATCTATCAAGCAAAAACTAAAGCAAGATGGATAATTCATTTTTCTTTCATTCCAGTAACCATTTAAAAATTAGAGCAGAATTTTTGCTTAAGCGCATCGTATTTATAGTACATATAAACAGTATATATTGGAAGTCCCATATGTCAATTACCGGACGTTCTTCAAATGAGAGATCACTCTTTAATCAATACCAAAAGTTGGTTTCAATTTCTTAATCAACAACCAATCAGTTTTTGGGACTTGGTCTCTGAACAATGGGTCTTTCAAAGTATCAATAGATCTTCTAGAAATCATAGAATATAGAGTATCTTTTTCATCAACGTGACGACCCCAAATAGGCTGTTGAGAAGAAGGATCATCCAATCTCATGGCGACACCTGCATTGGTTTGACCCCTCTTGACGTCAGCCACTGATTCGTGATTAATTTCTAGCGAAGCAACTTTACCTAATGGCAACACCTGTCTTTGTTTTGTTGCTGGATCCACCTTGACCGCACAAATTGGGGTCCCGATTCTTAAAGTACCTTCCATGACATCCACACCAATGATCATTGGACCTCTCTTGTTGATGATTTGGATAGTGTTCAGAACACATGGGAAAACAACTTGAGACCCGTATTCTTCTCTCTTTTTGTCGTTCAATTCTTTTTGGTAAGCAGTGAAAGCGTCAAACAAGTGGTAAATAACTTCCGCGTTGAAAATCTTGATACCTTGTTCTTCAGCATAATGTTCGGCCTCTTTATCAACTTTCACATCAAAACACAACATAACGGCATACTCTGGAGCTTTTTCCAACATGGTACCACACTTCATGACATCTCTTTTGAAAACTGGGCCTAAACCAATAGACATGACTGGAATTTTCATGTCTTTCAAAAAGTCCAACAAGGCTTCCAAGGAACCCAAAGTAGAGGCTTGGACAACCACACCTTTACCGGTGTTGTCAACAGAGTCTAACAAACCAGTCAAATCGTCCATGACGTCTTCCATCATATCTTCTTCGTCTTCTTCGTCTTGAACAACCAATAATCTAGAACCAGAAACAGCTTTTTCCAAATCGTTTGCGGCAATTTTAACACCCAAAGCAGCAGAAACTTCTTTGTGATGAACATACTCACTCTTTAATCTCAATTCTCTCAAAGGCTGAGGAGTCAACAAAGCCCTAATATTTGTCACAATTGGACCGTTCAACCCACACAAAACAATTCTGTCACCTTCTTTCAATTTACCGTTGGACAAAATGACATCAATGGTGGTACCAAAACCTTCAACGACTTTCACTTCCAAAACAGTGGCTTCAATTTCGTTGGAAACGTATTTCAACTGTTTGGACATTCTCTTTTGAGTCAATTCCAATAGCAACCACAACAAGTCAGGAACACCCTCACCTGTGACAGCAGACGTTGGAACAATGGAAACAAATTTGGACATGTTTTTGTTTTGGAAATACAATTCAGAGTTCAAACCTTGTTCAGCCAAAGCAACTTTAATTTCGTTGAATCTTTTTTCAAATTCTTGTTTGACAGATCTGGTTTGTTTTTCAAAAGAGTCTCTAAAAGAGTTGTTTGGAATAGTTTGCCAGTCATACAATCTATCGATTTTGTTCAAAGCAACAACAAATGGTGCTTTTCTGTCTCTCAACAACCTGATAGATTCAAGAGTTTGCTGTTCTAGACCGTGCATGATATCGATAACCAAAATAGCAATGTTACACAAAGAAGACCCTCTGGATCTCAAATTGGTGAAAGATTCGTGACCTGGAGTATCGATGACCAACAACCCTGGAACGTCAAACGTCTGTTCTTCGTATTCGGCCATAACAGCAGTCTTTTGTTGGATAGCTTCAATTGGGAAATAAGTGGCACCAATTTGTTGGGTAATACCACCAGCTTCACCCCCTTGAACATTGGTTTGTCTGATTTTATCCAACAATTTAGTTTTACCTGTATCAACATGACCCAAAATACAACAAATAGGAGATCTCAATTCTTTGTTACCCTTTGGTTTGGTTCTAGAAGCGTTAGCAGCAGCACTGTACAAATCGTATTTTGGATCAATAGCAGCTGGTTTTGGAGTGACTTCTTTTGAAACTTCGGCTTTTGGAGCTTCAGCTTTGGCTTTTGTTTCTTCTTTTGGAGTTTCTTCAACTGCAGAAGCTTCTTCTCCTTGTTCTTCTTCTTCTTCCCCAGACAACAAAGCTTCCCAGTCGTCAACCAATTCATCTTCTTCCCCTTCAACGTTTTCTGCTTCTTTTTTAGCAGCTTCTTCAGCAGCTTTTTTAGCCAGTTGTTCAGCTTCTAGTTCTTCCTTGGACTTCTTTTTTTTCTTACCATAGACAACTTTCTTAGGCTTTTTACTTTCTTGATCAGCAGCATCTTCGCCGTTGTTGGCTTTTTCCAATGCAGCAACTTTGATGTTTCCTGCAGCCAACAGAGCAGCTCTTCTTCTTTCCAGAAGTTTCTTTTCTTCTTTTTGTTTTCTGGTCAACAGTTTCCCCTCAGCTTTTAATCTTTCCTTTCTAGCTTTTTCCTTTTCTTTTTTCAATTTTTTCTCTTCCTCTTTTTGAGCCAATTCTTTAGCAGCTCTTTCTTCTTCTTCTTTTTCCAATCTTTCTTCTTCTTCCCTTGCCAATCTTTCTTGCTCATCATATTGTTTTTGCAATTCCAATTGTTTTCTCAAAGCTGCCAAACCAGCAGGAACTTTCTTTTTAGGTTTGGAAGGAGCAGAAGTGGAGGCAGACCCAGAATCTTGGGTTTCAGCATCTTTTTTGTCCTTGTTGGCAGCACCATTTTTCTTGTCAGACTGGTCGTTATTTTTAGCTCCACCAGCTGCCTTCTTTTTAGCAGCTTGTTCTTTCTTTTTCTGTTTTTCTCTTTCTTTCTTTTCCTTTTCTTTCTCTTTCTTGGATTTCAAAACTGGTTTACCACCATTATCTTGACCTTCTTCATCATCATTTTTCTTATTGTTGTTTTTCTTTTTATTTTTAGATTTCTTCAAAGTAGACATGAAATCAGACTCGATATCGTCGGCACCAGCGGTTTCAGGTTCGACTGAGGCAGAGGCAGAAGCACTAGCGCTTTCAGCACCACTAACTTCAGAGCCCGCAGAAGTAGGTTCAGTTCCCAAGTCCTGAGGTTGGTCCTGCAATTGTTGGTCTTCTTCAACTTCTTCATCCCAATAGTTTGGGGCATTCTTCTTACCTTTTTTAGCCATTTTTGGTGAGTGTTGGTATTGTATTTGGCTTTTGAAGTTTTCAGTTTTTTGTTTCAAGCGAATAATGAAACAAGTTTGACAATGTGACTGAATAAAGGTTATTCACGCTTCGTGAGAGAAATTTTATCACGGTGAAATCAATCTCATTGAAATTTTTTTTTTTCCTCATACTTTCCAATTTTTTCAGTGTCAGGTTGAAAACCATAAACCTGAGACAACCTGACGTTTTCCAGTGCGTCGAGCCATGAAAAAAAAAAAAAAGAAAAGTACTATAAATACGCAAGTCACGTGAAAAAATACAATATTTTCAAGTTTAGTGAAACTCACCAAATAAGAGCAGCAACCACATTGACGATTGTAAAAGTAATCTAAGGCAAAGGCTTTATGGCTGTCAGCCTAGGCTTTTTGGTAAGCGAGTTCATGTCATTTATTTTACTACTGCTTGAGTCAATACACTCACCTCTTTTTTGATTTATTGAATTCGTTAAACGTTTTATGCAACTTTTGTTACCCTCTTCCATTATTGAATCACATGACTCTAAATGATATATATTTTATTCTCAAAAAAAAAAAAGAAAAGTTGTCAAATTCATCGGTAGTCTTGACTTCCCTTGCTTCGAGAACATACTCTTTCTCTCTATGTCCTATAGATGAAATTTTTCAGTGAATCTTTTTTTTTTTTTTTTTTTGCCCGATGTGATTGCGTCACAAGAAAAGGAATCGATGCTTTGAGTAATTGTTATCGTTGAATGATGTGAATTTATGTATCTCTAGCATGCATATGCTGGGTGGGTGATTCTATTAACAGAAAGGAAAACTGCCCAAAGAATACACACAAAAAACCACAACTTCAGTACACCCCGCTTATCATGTCTACCGTTGATAAAATCAAGTCCATTGAAGAGGAAATGGCTAGAACCCAAAAGAACAAAAACACTGAGTTTCATTTGGGTCAGTTAAAAGCGAAACTAGCCAAATTGAAAAGAGAATTATTGGCTCAGGCGACCGGGGGGTCCGGTGGTGGTGGTGGGGTCGGTTTCGATGCGAAAAGAAGTGGTGTTGCGTCCATTGGATACGTTGGGTTCCCATCTGTCGGGAAGAGTACGTTGTTGACGAAATTGACCGGTGTTGAGAGTGAAGCAGCTGCATACGAATTTACCACATTGGTTACAGTTCCTGGGATGATCAAATATAGAGGTGCGAAATTGCAAATGTTGGATTTGCCAGGGATCATCGAAGGTGCAAAAGATGGGAGAGGGAGAGGTAAACAAGTTATTGGTGTGGCGAGATCGTGTAATTTGTTGTTTATTGTTTTGGATGTCAATAAACCGTTGACACATAAACAGCTGATTGAAAAAGAGTTGGAAGGGGTGGGGATCAGACTGAACAAAACCCGTCCAGATATTTTGATTAAAAAGAAGGAAAAAGGTGGACTGTCTATCACAAACACTGTTCCACTAACACATATTGATGCAGACGTTGTCAGAGCTGTTATGCACGAATACAAGATTAATTCTGCTGAAGTTGCTTTTAGATGTGATGCCACCGTTGACGATTTGATTGACGTTTTGGAAGACCAAACAAGAAGATATATGCCAGCAATCTATGTGCTAAACAAAATCGATTCTTTATCATTAGAAGAATTACAACTACTATACAGAATTCCAAATGCAGTTCCTATATCGTCTGGACAAGAATGGAATTTGGACAAACTATTGGAAATCATGTGGGACAGATTGAACTTGGTGAGAGTGTATACCAAGCCTAAGGGGGTCATGCCTGATTTTTCTGACCCTGTTGTTTTGAGAAACGACAAATGTACTGTTAAAGATTTCTGTAACAGTATTCACAAATCTTTGGTGGACGATTTTAAGAATGCTTTGGTTTATGGTAGTTCTGTGAAACATCAACCTCAATATGTCGGTTTGAATCATGTTTTGGAAGATGAAGATGTCATTACTATTTTAAAGAAATGATGATTGTCTGTGGGAGTTGAAAGCAATAATATAAAATGATCTGTGTAAAGTAGTTTATATTGATAGATATGTAAACCTTTTAAATCGATCAAACAAGATTAAAAAAAAATAAAAAAAACGTTCATTCGGTCAAGATTTAAAACACAAGTCAAGAAATCTTGAATAATTTGTATGCACCTAATAGTTAAAATATGTAAATAGAATATGGGAAAAAAAAACCCCCCCAAAGGCTAAAAAAAGATCAAAATACGTCCTTCAAATTTTATCGCCAGACTCTGCAAACAGCAAATATCTAATCATAATCTGTTCTTCTTGCTCTTTTGTATGATCTGGAAAAATCAGTACTGGTTTCCATCGCATTCACTGGACGGTAGTTGAAACATTCCTGCTGCTGTTGTTGTTGTTGCATTGAGGAAACCTGTTCTTCATCATCGTCTTGTTGCGTCAAATCATAAGCACTGCTCGTTCTCATATTAGTCTTCTTCATATGTGCCTTTCTATTGTAATCCATTATATTATTCCAAGATTTAGATTTGATTTTTTCGCTGTATTCGATAAACCCTGTGAAGAACTGGATTTGCTGTAAATTCAATTCCTGGATCGTTGGTCTCAAGGCTTTGACGTATTTGATGGCATCCATTACGTCTGCTGTGCAGTTTTCTCTCAAAACTTGGCTGATAAGTAGTGTAATCAAACTTTCGTCGTTCCCATTTGAGGAAACAACCAAGACATTACCATTTTTCGCATATTTGATTATGGTCAACAAATCATTGAAAACTTCAAATCTCTCGTAACCTTTCCCACAAGTGACAATATTGCTCTGAAGCACTCTCAACGAGTTCATGTTGTAGATCTCATTATTTAAAAGGTCAGAGCTTGAGGGCAATGTCTGTTTTATGAAATTGAACAGCTGAGAAGAGAAATTCTGGTTGAAACACATGATTTCAAACAATTTTTCATTGGTGTGTTCTGCTTTGTTAAATTTAGAGTCGAAATTGACAAAATTGTAAGCATACTTGTCCAATGGGATTTTTTCACTGTATTTCACGGCCATGGCAGTGGGTACGTCAACACAAACAAAATGTTTGATATTATTTTCCATTAAAAAATCTAACCGACTCAAAGAGTTTACAGGTCCGAAAAACACATTTTGTGTCAGTTGCTGTGGTTGGATTTGGTTTTTCATGTTGGCTAGCTCATATTGAATTTGAAATGACATTTTTTTTTTTTAAAGATGTTGTTGGTATGGCGGCTATGTGTGGGGTTCTGTTAAAATTATTCTTTGTTTTAGGTTTGTTTTTTTTTTTTTATGCGCTTTGACGAAATGATGATATTTGTGACTTATTTTGTGCCAATGTGTACTGATGGTCTGGACGGATGTTTCGTTTTATGTTGTTGATAGTCGTGGGCATTTTTTAAACAAGAACAAGAAGAAAGAAACATAGGATTACCAGTTGAAACAGTCAGGAAGAAAAGAAAGACATATGAAGCAAACTAGGTTGCACTCGTTTCAAGACCAAATCTGTCAATGATAAACCAGAAAAACTTCAGAGTATATGAAATTGAGCATTAAAAGATTAATTACCTTGGTGAAATATCTTGAGATATCACTCACGCCTGCTTTGAAATCACAAAACCGAATTTTCAATTTGCTCTTAATCAGTCACAATTCTAATAAAGTTCACAATCACCTTTTCGTCATTTCATCTTTTCTTTTTTCCCATTTTCTGACATTTTTTTTTTTTTTTTTTTTTTTCACTCTGTCTCTCATTGCTGTGTTGTGCCAGCCATAGCAAATCACCACTTTTTTTCATTGTCACGCCAAATTTTACGCGATAAAAACTCGTTTCTTTTTCGAAAAAACCGAAAAAAAAAAAACATTGATTTCAGCGAGAACGGAGAAATTTGTTAATATTCCGTTCCTGTCGTCCCCGGATATCCGATAAAAGATAAGGCGTTTTATTGAAGGAGTAAAATGATATCACGTGTATGGTGTAATTTGATATAGCAAAGCGCTTTAAGGTACTCCAAAACAAGAATAAAAACTGAAATTCCTATAGTGTAATTTTTTCATAGTATGTAAATACATAATGTTTATATTGTTTGGTGAATATTAATAATTTGCTATGCTACTTGAGCAAGTTAGGCACACTGTATATGTAGGGCCATTAGGCTTGATGGGAGGTTTTCACAGACTGGCTCAGGGATGTGTTTGTAGGGGACACACAAGCGCTAGAAGTTTCTTCTTTATGTGTTGAACGCGAGCTGCAGTCTGATTGATTTGAAGGGGACTCAAAGTTACTGCTGTTGCTGTTGTTGTTGTTGCTGTTTGGATTCATTTTCTTCAAGCGCTTAATTTCCGCTTTCAATCTTTGTACTTCCAAGCCATACAATTTTTCATTGTTTTGCAAGTACATGATGTAGTCCACTGCTTTTTCCAAAATGATAGATTTGTTTAATTTGGGCTGATTATCCAGAGACGTGACGGAGTCCTTTCTCTCATCGTTGTCATTTTTCTTGGCCTGATCGGTCTTGGATTTCAAAGAGTCAGTGTGGATGTCGTTTTCTTCAGGAACCAAAGTTTCCGAAGACTTAGCAGAAACTGAAGAGCCAGATGATGAGGAGGACGAGGACGAGGACGAGGACGAGGACGAAGGAGCACCATTGGAGCAGTTACCCATCTGTTCACTTTCGTGTATTTCAAAAGCAGTGCTGGCATTTGCAGAAGCTAACCACGGGATGACTTTCTGCAATCTTGCAATCTTTGTGTTGATATTTATTCTATATTTCTTTTCCACTCTGTTATGAACTTCCTTTTGTTGAGCAGTCATGATTTTTTTTTTATTTTTTCCCTTTTTAGAAGCTGGTTTGTTTTTTGAAATTGCATCAGCGTCGTTATCTTGTTCCGTTTTCAGATAATCGTTTGAGGCTGTGGTTGCTGCGGTAGCAGCAGCATCAGCTGCACTGGCTCCCATACCAACATCAATTCCTAACACTTCTGCGGGCATTTCTTCCAACAACAGATCCAAATTACCAGGATTACCGCTTTCCAATTTGATCCCCATAATATCATGTGGATCTGGTAATTGCAAAACAGAGGATTGGTCTGAATCTGGTTTTTCCAATTTCACCATAACATCTTGGGTGTTTCCGCTCTTGTTGTTATTTAATCCACTAGCATTGTGATCTGCATTCGCCAAGTTTTGTTCCTTCTTGGTATCGTTGTGGAGTCCTTCAGAACTTGCATTCTTTGCCGAGATCATTTGTTCCTTATTTTCTCCTGAAGACCCGGAAACCAGTTTTTTATTTCTAGGTTTTTTCCCCTTATTTTTCGCTTTTTTAGTTTTTTTGAGAGTGGATTCCGGTGTTGGCGAAATGGTTGTATTACTACTGCTGGTATAAGAAGTTGGAGCATTTTGAGTAGGAATCGCCGTATTAGACATGTTGGATGCCGTAGCACTCATGACGGTACTCACGGGAGTGTTTAAAAAATTGTATCTCATGTCGTGTTCGTCAATCATCCCATCGGAAGTCAATTTGCTGTATGTCTGGTAATTGGCAAACGCATCTCCACCCGCACAGCTTTCGACACCACTGTTCTCTTCAATCTTGTACAGCCCATCGTGCCCTGTAAGCAAGCTTGCATTTCTGGCCTGCATGTTTTTTTGAACGGTTTGATAATCCAGGTCATGAATGTTAAAGGGGGTATTTTGGGTGTTAATATCACTTACATTCAAACCCAGTCCATTGGTGTTTGAAAGCGTGGATAGGTTTCTTGTGTCGTCAATGGTATTGAAGGTATAGTTTTTGCTTGTTCCATCCAGAGACAAAGACTTGTTCATTCCATTAGGGTGTGTAAATCCGTGTGAGTTGTTAGTGTGGTGGTTTGTGTTGTTGTGATTGTAATTTGTAAATTGGTTCATGCTATGGAAATTTGTGAATTGGTTTATGTTATCATTACTGGAATGGGTGATGGCATTTGCTTGATTTCCTACGTTATGGTGCCCATTGTTATCCAAGACATACCCTCTATCCAGCAGAGTGGAATCCGATTGTGACACATTCATTTTTTCTGAGTATGGCATTGTTGTTGAGTCCGAGACATTTTGGTAGATCCAGTCTTCAAAGTTGGACATTGGTTTGAGATCATTGGTATTTGGTGTGGCGGTATTTGTAAGATTGTTCATTTTTATTTTAACTTGATAGGTGAGTGCTTTTTTGTCTTTTTTTTTCCCTTTTTCACTTGGGTATTTTGTCGTCTGAGTTTTTGCAATGTGGAAATGTTCTTGGTAAATGTTTTTTTTTTTTTGCAAATGGCCTTTTGTCGCGGTAAATGCAGCTATTTTTATATCTATATTTGTATCTTATGTTCCTTTGAAGATAGCAACTTGAATGAAATGACTTTCGGGTTTTGAAATGACTATAAATTAGGGTGTCTTTTTTTTTTTTTTTTTTTGGGTTTTTCTTTTTTTTAGGTTCTTCTCGTTCTAATCTTCTTTGCTTTGAGTCGTTTAACGTATTCCGTAAGATATTTCGCAAGATATTGATATTGCGTAAAAGACTCACTTTTTTTGGGTTTACCTTTTTTTTTTTTGTTTTTTTTTTTTTTTCTGTTGCAAATTATTTATAATGTTTTTGTTTACCCCAAATCTCTCCTCAACGTGCAGTGCAAAATATGAACCGATGATTGATAAAAATAGGGAGACAGAAGGTAATGAGAAAGTTTGAAGCGATGGACAAAAGGGTTTGAAGAAATAAAAAGAGTCTAAATTAATTCCTAAATATCATAAGTTGAAACATGAAAGTTATCAAAACACTTATATCATAAAGTACACAACAGTTTTATCTCTTCAAGACTTTAATTCCGCTTGAATAGCACTTTTCAATTACATTTGTTGTATATATATTATTTTGTGCTGATAGAATTACGTGTTTTCGGTTGGTGTATTGACCCAATATATTGTGTATGTGTGTTGATCTTACGTTTTATCTCTGTGTTCTTGAAATTCAAATCAAAATCATCACTCATTGATTTGACGTAAGTTGATGCAGAGCAGTCTTGTTTTTTACTACTAATTTTTATGAATTTAGATGTTATTTCTTTATTAACTTGGAGTTATGGCGATACTAATTACGAATAGTCATGCAGCAATTCACAGTTTAGTGGGTTGATTTGTACATTTGCTCAAATACCCTCTAATGTCCGTTTATCAAGGTGTGGTGCTATTGTGTTTTTTGCTCTTGTATTGTTTGTGTTCTGATATGTATTATTTATTTTTTTTTCAAGTTTCAGTCTGTAGACTCTATTGTTCTAGAACTTATTTTACAAATATTTTTTTACCTTTTTTCTTGTTATTGTCTTTGGTTTATATTTCATATGGTCTTTTATTGTTTAAGAAATTAAAAGGGTAAGTTGTACTAATTAGCTGCAGTAACCAATTAGATAGTATATATAAAAAAAAAAAAAAAAAAAAAACCAGAGATCTACACTTAAATACACATCGCAAATTACGACAAACCATTGCACTTGCAAAGCATATTCTCCCAACTCAACTAATAAATAACCCAACATTCCCACTTAAACAGAGATACGAAAAGACTAAAACATGAAAATCACTTGTGATTTCATTGGGAAAAATGATTTACAAGTGTTGAAAATTATTTAAATTGAGTATTAATTGGGAAGTAAAACATGACATTAGAGTGTGATAAATGAGAGAGATTTTACTTTAAGAGTTACGTAGAGCGAGGGAGAACAAGGTAAAACAAGGCAGAACAAGGCAGAATGGTGATTAAAGAGCCATAAACAGAATCAACCAAACATTGTTGAACCAGCAAAGATAACGATTTTTGAAACAGCTGTAAATAGTAGATTTATTTCTTTAAGATATGCATTACTTTTTCACATGTTTAACTATGCTCTACCTCTTTCGACCCTTAAACTTAGTTGTTTTTTTTTGATTGATTTTTTAGGACAGATCTTTTTCTAACTTAATTATGGATGTGAATTACAGATTGTTGAGATGAACCTCTTGATATTGTCTCGTTGCGCCTGCATGTCGTGATATATTCAAGTCCCGTGGTCTCACTTATTGCTAAGTAGTGTGAGTGAGACCAAAAAACATACCATTATGTGAAATGAGGATATCAAATATGCACATAACAATGGGTTTATTAGCTCAAATCAAACAATTAATTAGCTGACTTATTCATTTATTCATTTATTCAATTGTCTCTTTCAATAAGTGAGCTTTGTACTTGTAATAAAGGTGTGGTGCAACTACTTTAATTTCATAAACGTTGAGAGTAATAAAAACAATTGTGCTCAGCTATGAAAAAAAGTGCACGCATACTTTGATAATAGCTCGGATAATAGCAATACATTGTACAATACAATAGATAATGTAAAGGTGTTTTCGGTACAAACAACAATATCTCGGAATATAGTGTAGACAAAAAAAGTTAACTAATTTGCTCACATTTTTTTTTGGTACCAGTTTTTCTGACACTATAAAATATTAAAACAATAAGCCAAACAATAGACTAATGGAAAAAAAAAAAGAAAAAAAAAACAAAAGAATGACTTTGCCGCCCCTGCATACAAGAGAAATCTTGAATTTGAACAAATTCGAAGAGTCAAGATTCAAAGACTCAATGATTAGGGAGAAGAAGGTCAAAGACTGTTCTGATGGAAAACTTTGAATTACAAAAAAGATATTTTTTTTCTCAATGTTGGTACAGGGACCATCCACGTGTTTCAAGGTATTTTTGTTTTCTATCTTTTCATTATTTCCAAATGCCCTTTCAGAATTAGTACTCCGGGACTAAAGGAACCTTGGATGCTGTTTTGATAAGAGAAAGTTTGGATGGTACTGTCTGTGCTTAAGTTTTCTGTAATGTTTAAAGAAAAAAATTGCAAAAAAAATACCCCATGTCTTTCAACGTAAATTACTCTTAAAACACAGCTGCTCTCATTAATCTAACTTCAAACTATTTGTACCAACGCATCAATTTCAAACGAAGCAAATGGCATCCTATGAAGGACGATCTAAACAAGATTGACAAGCTAAACAAACACAATTAGTGAACTGAACTCATTACTAAAAACAGCACTTTCACAGTTGTTCCACGGAACATCAACATTTCAAGTTTTTTACTGTAAAAACGTAAAAAAAAAAAAAAAAAACAACCAGGACTTTTTTTTTTCTGTTTATGGATCTTTTTGATTTTTCCGTTCTGTCTTTTTTTGTGGCCTTTTATGTTAAGTTTTGTTTTTGTGCATTTGTGCGCCCAAATTGGTAAGGCATAACTGTATTTGCTATTCTCACGGATGAAAGATCTCAAGAACAAACAAACAAAGACAAGACATATGAAAAAATAGCCGCGATAATTATTTGACTATGTTTTTGACAAGTGCAGGTTCAATGTGCTTTGTTCATTTCGCTTCTATTTTTTTTTTTGTACTTTAAAGTAATCAGATAGATAAAGTGCATTAACCTCAAACATGGTCAAGGTGTAAATGCATGCAAACCTCTTGAACGTCAGAACAAATTTTAAAATCAAGCAGTCAACCAGACCCAGTACCTTTTGACAATTCTGAGAGTTGAAATGCACTGATGCAAGGGCACTAACTGATTTGACCATTTCGGCTTGACCTTTTTAAACTTTGTTATCCAATACCAAAAAAAATTGTTACTAATAAGTCAGTCTAATTAATGAAAATAACAGAGTTCGCATTAATGTCTAAAGCTAATTCCGTAATCTCGGCTATGCTTGGATGCTAAATTGATGAGAACAAAGAGTTTAATTTTTATTAGAGATATTGTATGAAACACGTGATGCTAACTCAAAAACAACAACAAGAAAAAAACCAAGTCACGTGCTGTAGATTATGTTTACTTGTGTCCTGAAATTCAATAAAGATTTTACCAAAGATTTTACCAAAGATTTTACCAAAGAAATGTTGACGCGTTAGTTAAAGGTAGGTATTAAAAGCAAAAAAGACCTGGAAAACCTTAAACACACAAGTCACGACAGAAAACTTCAAGAACACGACACCCAAGCTGAAAAACGAGACGAAAAAATGATTAACCAACAATGGGTTTAACAAAAGAGGAATTGCAGTTGCTACTTGAATCATTTAATAGTGACAGATCAGGGGGAAACGAACAGAAAGAAAAAGTTAACCTTGAAAACGTCGACACATCAGAAGTTTCTTCTGTCTCAGATTTGAATAAACACACTCAAGCAGTTACCGATCTAAACGTCCTTTTAAGTGACGTGGATAGTGAACTGATAAATGACAGTGATCATATTTCTACTGACAATTATGAGTTCAATGAGCCACAGAAAGAGAAAATTAATCACAGCGTGAAAAACTACTTCCAGCTGAGCACGGCCAAGGAAAACAAAAATGAGTCAGCAGATGTTCAACACTTACAAAAGAATGAGAATGCAGACTTTTCTCCGTTTGGTTCAAACAGTTTTCTGACTCTATCAGATAAAATAACTCAATCACCAACAAAGATACCTCCCAATACAAAACTTTTTAGCACTCAGTCTTTAGAAACCTCCCCTTTCAAAAAAAAAAATAAAGAGGGAAATTCTGGAAAGCAAAATTTCCAATTGTTAGAAAACATTAATATATACGTTAATGGGTATACCGATCCAGGAAGACTACAATTGCACAGATTGATGACTATGTATGGGGGAAAATTCACAGAGAGGTTGACTTCCAAGAAAGCTGTTTCCCACATTATTGCAACCAATTTGACACCAAAAAAAAGAATAGAATTTGCCAAATACAAAGTTGTGCGACCACAGTGGATCACTGAAAGTATCAAAGCTCAAAAAGTGTTGAACTGGCAAGAATACTCTCTTTTCTATGAAACCAAAACGAATATAACTAAAAAATTTGCTAAAGCAGGATCTGGGAATAGTGCTGATCCTCCGCCAATGCACACTATCGATTGCAATCATCCAGATTTCTTAGCGTCTTTTTATAGCAAATCAAGATTGCATTTCTTGTCCACCACAAAAATGCTCCTTCAGTCCAAGTATTTGAAGTATACATCACCTCCTTTGGCTTCCACCCCAAACGCAGTATCATCTAGTTTGCGTCAGAAGCTAACTTCCAAAACAGCCTCCACTCCACTCAAAACAATCTACTATATTGATTTTGATTGTTTCTTTGCAAAAGTCTCTAGTCTGATGGATCCTAGCGTGGACATCGACAAAGACTGTATTGTGGTTTCGCATGGACAGAACACTGCTGATATAGCTAGTTGTAATTATGTGGCTAGACAGAAATTTGGAATTTACAATGGCGAATGGGTTTCCTCCGCCAAGTTGAAATGTAAGAATGATTTAAAGATTTTGCCATATCATTTTGCAAAATACAAAGAGATTAGTGAATATTTGCAGCTGTATTTGAAAAACAAATTTGACTGCATTATCCCCTTGAGTTGTGACGAGTGTATTGCATACGACTATGGCGAGCTTGACTACGAGAAAAGCAGGATCAAGTGTGAAAATATTAGAGAAGGCGTTGAAAAGATTACCAAATGTACGATCAGTATTGGTGTATCCACTACTTTGTACGTTTCTAAGCTTGCTCTAAAATATGCAAAACCAGATGGTTACAAAATTGTTGATCCAGAAAGAGACAATGTTTCGGAATTTGTCAGTTTGTTCGATTTGACTGATTTGCCTGGAATTGGTTACAACATTGTGGAAAAAATCAATCATCTTGCATCATCATGCAAGAAAGACCAATCGACCAAGGGCACTAAAATATTCACTATTGCTGACTTGATTGAGTTCATTGAAACTCAAAGACAGAGGTCTCAGCTGTCTTTCAGGCAAGTTACTATTCAGATATTATCTTCAATTGGCGAGAAACTTTTGAAAAAATTCATCAACTACTTAGCTGATTGCAAAGATGACAGTGAAAGTTTGCAAAAATTAGACCAACCATTGAAATATTTTGAAAGAAAATCAATTTCTGTTGACATTAACTATGGGGTGCGTTTCCAAAACATTGATCAAGTTTACAAATTTTTGGAGAGAATATGTAATTACTTGCTAACTCAATTGCAAGAGATTTCCATGTGCACCAATCAACTTGTGCTCAAATTAGCAAAAAGACTGCCGGGAGAACCCATAGAGCCTTCAAAACACATGGGTATGGGGAAATGTGAGTTTATGAGCAAGTTAAAAAATTTGAGAAAGTACACAAATGAAAAGTTTATTATTTTGCCCGAATTAAAAAGTTTGTTTCACCAACTGTACAAGGCTTATGCAATCAGTGATATTAGGGGAATATCAGTTCAGTTTATGCGACTAAGCAAAACTGATGCTGCGATTCCAAAGACAAGTTTGCTAGATTTTGGCATGTTTAAGCTGAAAAAGCTGACAGATAACGATGCTTTGGTTATGCACAATGCTAAAACACCTACAACCAAGGACAAAAAATGTGCCAGCGAGCCTGCTGCTCTCCCAGTGACCCCTCAATTTGGCTCTTCAAAAAGGAGCACGTCTCCGGTTAAAGATTTCTTCGACAACTACTCCAAAAAGAAACGCAAATTGAGCATTCCAGATCACATTGATATGTCTGTGTTGAGAGAGTTGCCTGTCAATTTACAAAGAGAGCTGTTGGCTGAGTATCATTTGATTAATACCATAAACACCTCTAAGGCTAAAAGGATTCTTGAAAAGTCAACTGGAAAGCTTAGTTCTTCGTTAAAAAAATCACACAGCAGTGAGACCATTTATATGCAAAACAACGATTATGAAACAGCCAACTCCTCGAAGGAAAGACTTCCTAGGAAAAGAATTACTTTCCAAACAAAACAAAGACCAAAAGAAATACGCCAATTGTTACAGGCGTGGGTGCAGTACAGCATTGAAATCGGGCCTCTTGACGAAGACAAGGCGTTATTCTTGAAATTCTGCCAAAAATTATTGACCCAAAGAAAATTCAGTAATATCATTCTATACATCACTTTTCTCCAAAATCTGGTCGATTATTACAGAGACAGAAGCTCGCAAGGAAGTGAATCTTCTGAAGGTGTCGATGCATGGTCGAGATATCTTCTTTTACAATTGCAGCCTCTTTTGTCACAGTGCGATAATTTGTAACTTCCAAGACTTTTCATAAGTTATTATAGACTAAAAAAATAATTTAAAGAATGATGTAATCATTAAAAAATATATATATATATCCAATAGAAATATATACTGAGCCATACATAAGATAATCAATAGTAATAAACAAAAATAGAAACATTCAAACTATAGTTCTTTTCTAATTGTTTTGTTATTCAAAAACAGTACTTCCAATGTTCATGTCTGGAAACCACAAAAAAGAACAAAAGCTTATAATAAATGTATCATAAATTTATTTAAGCGTTGATGATTCTCAAAGTGTTGGAGTGACCGATACCAGCGGAAGAACCTTGGACAGTAACAACAGCGTCACCTTCAGACAAGAAACCAAATTCTTTAGCTTTTTGGATACCGAATTGGAATCTTTTTTCAGTGTCAACGGTCCATTCAGAAGCAACAGCTTCAGAGTAGACGAATGGGTAGACACCTCTGTTCAAGTGAGAGAATCTAGCAGCTCTTTCGTTTCTGGTAACCAAGATGATTGGAACGTTTGGTCTGTATTTGGAAACCAATCTGGAGGTGTTACCGGAGGTAGACAAAACAATGATAGCTTTGGCTTCTTGTTCGTAGACAGCGGCAACAGCGGCAGCAGCAACGGTTTCGGTGGTGGACAATGGTTTTGGAGTGGTGTTTCTCAAGTCATCGTAAGTTGGACCGTAAGCAATGGCTTGTTCAGCAATCAAAGCGGTTTCAGCCATCATTTTAACAGCGTTGACTGGGTAGTTACCTTTGGCGGTTTCACCAGACAACATGACACAGTCAGCACCATCCAAGATAGCGTTACCAACATCAGAAACTTCAGCTCTGGTTGGTCTTGGGTTGTAGGTCATAGATTCCAACATTTGGGTAGCACAAACAACTGGTTTACCGGCCAAGTTAGATTTAGCAATCAATTGTTTTTGGACAGCAAAAACGTGAGGAGCTGGAATTTCAATACCCAAATCACCTCTAGCAACCATAACACCGTCAGTGACTTTCAAAATTTCGTCAAAGTTGTTAACACCTTGTTGGTTTTCAATTTTAACAATGATTTTGATATCTTTACCGTCTTCACCCAAAACTTCTCTGATGGTTTTAACATCGTTGGCAGTTCTGATAAAAGAAGCGAAAACCATGTGGACACCGTTTTTGACACCGAATCTCAAATCAGATTTGTCTTTTTCAGACAAAGCTGGCAAATCGACATCGGTACCTGGCAAGTTAACACCTTTGTGAGAACAGATTTTACCAGCGTTCAAAGATTTGACTTTCAAAGTTTTGTCGTCAACAACTTCCAAAACTTCAAAGGACAAAACACCGTCATCAACGTAGATGATTCTACCTTTGGTGATAACTTTGGTGATGTTAGCGTAGTCAATGAACATAACTTTGTCATCACAAGCTTTAGCGTATTTAGCATCGGTAGAAAAGATCATTTCGTGGTTTGGTGGGATTGGGTAGTCGACTTCGTTGGTGGTGGTACCAGTTCTGATTTCTGGACCTTTGGTATCCAAAGCAATGGCCAATGGTCTACCTGGGAACAATTCTTCAGATTTTCTGGCGTTGTCAATGACACTTTGGTGGTATTCGTAAGAACCGTGAGAGAAGTTCATTCTAACAATGTTCAAACCGGCTTTTCTCAATTCAACCAAAACTTCTGGGTTGTTGGTTTTTGGACCGATAGTACCAATGATAGAGGATCTTCTCAAAGCTGGTGCGGTAGCACTGGCAGTTGGGTTCAATTTAGTTAGCCATTCCAATTTGGATTCCATTTTTGTTTGTTGTATGTGTGTTTATCTTTTTATAGATGGGTTTTATTTTTATTTTTTGAGCACATAAAAAAAAAAATTGGAAGCACTTAAAGAAATGAATTCTATACTCATCAATAAGCATACATTAATAAAATAGTAATCTTTTGAAAACTAATCGCTTTTTATATAATCGCTTAATTTATAATTTAGAAATATTTATTCGAAAAAGCCCAACATTCAAGAAAACCACGAGGTTGTTACATAATATCAGCTTATTTGATCAGAGTAACAATACTTAATTCCACATCATTCTACCGCTATTTATGGTCTAAAAACATGACCCAAATTGTTCACTCTTGAGCCTTATTTGAACGTATCGTGAAGAAAAAGAAGATTACCATCATCATCATCATCATCATCATCATCATCATCATCATCATCTCCAAGAAATATAGATTGTAGTCGAATTTACTAGAAGCTCATATTGGAAAAGTTCAACCTTTTTTTTAAACGAAGTCGAAGTCGAAGTCGAAGTCGAAGTCGAAGTCGAAGATTTGATAGATCGAAAGATTTTATTTTTTTTTTTTCAATATTTTATTGTTTGAGTTTTTTTTTTGTTTGTTTTTGTTTGTTTTTGCTTTTCTGCGACAGCTAACCATTGTATTGTTATTGTGTACTTCAAGCGTACAAACCACAGCTGAATAATTATCGCACGCTAAACTCCCTTTGATTATAAGCGTGAATAGTTATTCAAAATGATAGACATGATAGAACAAGGTCATCGTAATCTTAACGTCATTTTATTGACAAAAAGTTGTAAAGGTCTCAAGAGATTGATTGACCTTTGACCACTGGTTTTTTTTGTGAAGTCTCACCTTATAAGCACTCTACTATGAATAAGTTATTCATTTATTCACTTGCCAGTGTTTATGGTCTTTGAGTTGATGCATAAAGACCACGAGACTATTATAGCATGTTTAAATGTCCTTTTTACTGCAGTACTTCTCCTTAGCTCTCATCTTCTTGTTTATTGAGACCTTTTTGACCTTTAGGATTCCCAGTTCATAAGTTGTCCATCGAAATCACAGTAAAACATACAAAAACTGACTGCAAAAAAAAAAATTTACAAGATTTAGTGGTAGCCAGAAATTTGTTGAGACCAAACATCAATACAATAATAAAAGATGCTTTCAAACAATACAATCATTTGAACATAAAATCTGCTGAAATACCACTAAAAATAATAGAATAATAAAGCATGACAAACTGGGCAGTGGACGCTAAAACAAAACAATAGTGCATTAAAAAAAAATGGAAAATCAAGCACCTGCATTTTAGTGGAATCTAATTTCTAAGAAGAAAACAACCTAAAAAATCCTTGATCAACTTCATCGCACCTTACCACGTGCATGTATTTTTTAATTGTCGGGTATTTAAAAAGTTATTGTAAAGTCATGTGACTTTTATTTTGCTTTTTTTTTTGGCAGTTTGGTGATCCTGAGACCGGTGAATGTTTGTTATCCTGATGAGATAAGAAAGTATTAACTGCTCTGGAAAGCAGATACGCGTATGATAGAAAATACCGAAGGTAAACACCGACACTGGATAAAAGTTTCCTATCTTGAAAGAAATGAGTAATCTTGCGTCTCAAGTCTCTTATCTGTTCGAGCAATCCTTTACATGTTTATATATACAGAGTGTCAAATAGTTGGTTTTGATGCCATCCACAACATTAGAAGGCGGTTACCTTCAATCACAAAAAACTTGACAAAAAAACACAAGACGATTTCAAATACCAACAAGCCATATCAGCTTTACTGTTAAAATGGTTCAATTTGGTCATCAGTTCAAACAAACCCACTTTAGACAACTAGAAAAAGATGTGGTGTTGATCAATCACGGTTCCTATGGAACAACTCCGTCCATGGTTCTTGATGAACAAATCAAAGTAGTCAAAGAGCATGAAGATTATCCGGACAGATTTGAGTATTTTACCGGGGGTGACAAATATATTGAGCAAGTGCGGGCATTGGCTACATATATGGGGTTATCTGATTTGTGGAAATCCATTGTATTGGTCAGTAATGCAACTACGGGGGTCAACACTGTGTTAAGATCGTATCCTTGGAATTTTTCAAAAGATAAATTGTTACTACACTCTACAACTTATGGTGCTTGCAGCAATACTGTCCAGTTTTTGCACGATTATTACGGTTTACAATACGAAGTTGTTTCATTGCAATACCCAATGGAAGATTGCGATGTTGTTGCGAAATTTGAGGAAAAATTGCAAAAAGGTGGGTTCACTATGTGTATGTTTGACATGATCAGTTCCATCCCCGGTGTGACCTTGCCCTTTGAGCAATTGACCGAATTGTGCAACAAGTATCGTGTCTTAAGTTTAATTGACGGGGCACACGGAGCAGGGTTGGTTGATTTTGGGTTCGTTGCCACATGCAAGCCAACTTTTGTTGTTTCCAACTCGCACAAATGGTTGAATGTTCCAAAAAGTTGTGCAATGCTGTATGTTGATCCCAAGTTTCACCATGTGGTTCAGTCAATTCCAATCTCGTGGAACTACCACTTGAAACCTTCAAAACCAGATATGTTGTTAGTGGAAAAATTTGCAAGAACAGGTACTATTTCCTACAGCTCTTATCTTTGCGTCAAGAAGGCTATTGAATTCAGATCAATCGTTTGTGGTGGTGAAGAGAATATCAGAAACTATCAAATTTCATTGAGACAACAAGCGGTTCCCAAAATCAGTGCAATTTGGACACATGACTCTCGGGATAAAGCAAACATTTTGGAAAACTCTACAAACACGTTGTCTTGCCCAGGAATGTTTTCGGTCAGATTCCCACTGGACAAACACAAATACAAATTGGTTTATGAAAAATTGCTAACAGATGCATCATACTATTCAGTTTTGTACAAAAAATATGTGGATCTTGTCATCAAAAAATACAAAACATACGCTCCATTTGGTGTGCACAATAAGGAAGTTTATGTGAGATTTTCCGCTCAAGTGTTCAACGAAGTTCAAGACTATGTCGTAGGTGCAAAACTTATTGAGACCGTGCTGTACAAGATTTTTGATCAAGAAACGCAAAAATTGGCTGCCGAACGGAAACAATCAAAACTTTAATATTGAAATTTCCCCAAACCACTCTTACATATCTGATCTTTAAAAAAAACTTTGATTTATTACTAAAACTTGGCTTGCCAACTCAGTATAGTGCCAACAATGGTGAATGCCATCGTTTAAATCTAATCACGTGACTCCAAGTTGACACCATTGATTTTCTGATTTCTACTCTTTGATTTTCTTGTCAAATGATTTGCAAAACAAAGCAGTCGCATTTCTTTCTAGAAGGTCATATTTACGTGTTCCCGGATTTGACGTGTTTAATTCATGAGCTTCAATAACTCGAAAAACCAAAGGAAAGAAAAAAAAACTCAACAAACACCTCAACAAGAGCAGTTATTAATATTTATTGCTGAAGAAATAAGCAGCATGTATAGACCACTAAGAAAAAGGAACAAGAAAAATGGAGAAGGCACGGCAAATAATGAAGAGGCAGATGCAGGTGTTAAGGGACCGAACTCCGCTTTGACTGCATTTTTGAAAGAACAAGGTATCAACGCAAACAAGATTAGAGATAAATGGTTGAAATTACAGAAAGAAAAAGAAGAAGAAAAAGAAGAAGAAGAAGGAGAAGGAGCTAAAACTGATCAACCGGATGAGTTTGTCATTTCGAAAGATGGGACTCAAGAAAAGGGCCCAATAATCACAGAAAAAAGTCAAGAGCCAATTGAGCTTGGCTCAAGTGAGGACGAAGATAATGTTGATTCCACTCCTGTTCCAGTGAGTAATAGACGTTTGCGGTCAAAACGTGGTCTTGATAGTTCTGAAGCTGCAGTTAATGATGAAAATGCAGAAAAAGACGACAATAAATCTAATGAAGTTGCTAGATCAAATAGAAGACGCAGAATTCAACAAGAATCGGATAGTGACGAAGAGGAGTTTGTTCCGTCAGTGTCTCGGAAGGAGCTTGACAGTTTAGTAAAAGAAAACTCTGTGTCAGCTGCTCCAAAGTCGGCCAAAACGCAGCAGCAAAAAAGAGTACGGAAGAAAAAAGCTGCTGATTTGTTAGATAGAAGAAGAAGTGACAAAATCAGAAGTTTACAGGAATTGAGCATTATGAAGATCAGTGAGCAAATCACCAAGCAAAACGGGCCAGAAGATATTCAAACGAAAAGTGTCAACCAAACTTATTCGAGATTAAGAGATGTGTTGGGTGGTATATCAACACAAAATTTCCAGCAATTGTCCAAAACTTTATGCAAGAACAGGGCTTTGAACGACGATACTTTGCAGTTGTTTTTGCAAACGAATTTGCACGAGTTGCAATTCGGAGACTGCTCTAAGTTGTCTTTCCATGGATACCAAACTTTGGCGGTATTCACTCCTAATTTAAAGCATTTGTCATTGCAGATGTGTGGTCAATTGAACAATGAAAGTTTGCTATATTTGGCAGACCGCTTAAAAGATCTGGAGTCGTTATTTTTGGACGGCCCATTCTTGATCAATGAGCAAACGTGGATTGAATTCTTCACCAAGATGAAAACAAGATTGAAACATTTTAAAGTTTCAAACACACATAGGTTCACAGCTCCTTGCTTGACAAGTTTGTTGCAAAACTGTGGCTCTTCTTTAGAAACACTTGGCTTGTCTAGAGTGGATACGATCACAAACTTTAGGGAGATTCCACTTTACGTGAACTCAAATTTACAAAACTTATCCTTGCAACACCCATTCAATGAAGACGATGTCACAGATGACATGATGATCGAATTGATATCAAAAGTCGGAAACTTGAAAGAGTTGGTTTTAAACGGCTGCTCTGCGCTAACTGATAAATTCATTACCAATGGTTTGTGTGAGTACTGGGACGCTCCAACAAATATCACACTGCAAACTTTGGAGTTGGAAGAGCTGGACCAGTTGGAAAACGATGGTTTGCCACTTTTATTTGAAAAAATTCAGTTTGTGAATCTACAACACTTGAGCTTAAAAAGAAGTATTGAGTTAAATGACAAGACTTTGTTGGCTTTGTTCAGAAACAGTTTGACCGAGTCGCTACTCACTTTGAACATCAACTCGCTTAACAACATAACCTCTGAATGCTTTGAAAGAGAAAACTTGACGTTTAAAAAACTTCAAAGACTAAACACCTCTTTTTCCAAAGCCATTAACGACACCGTGCTTAAAAATCTAATATCCGAGGTTCCAACTTTGAGAATCATGGAAGTATTTGGTTGCTCACGAGTCGATGACAAATTTAACGTTCCGGCAAACCTAGTTTTAGTAGGAAGAGCATCTGATACTTTATAGACACTCTCATATATATACGTTATCTATTCATTTTCGTTTTGATCCTTGAACTAAACCGGTGCTTATTTTGTTGATATTTTTTATCGCAGGTAGATCAAATTTCTGTTTGGTACGCCTCTTTGAATTTTTCTTCATGATTGAGTTTTTCACAATGGGCCGTTCGCTTTGGACTCCGGGATGTCCAAGTTCTTTGCATTCAGGTGATTTGTAATATTGCTTCAACATTTTTGGTTGATGATGACCAAAAAGCTTTGGATTGTTTAGTTTCATGTCTAGGAAAAACAACGGATCAATGTTTTTTGACAAGTCCAGTTTGGTATATTGTTCCACTGAAGATTGTGTCAAGAAGAATTGATGAAAGTCATGAACAATATCATTCATTAAAACGGTAGGTAAGAAAATGTCCACACCTAATCTCTCGATAAATTCAAGTAGACTTTGCACGTTTTTATTGCTTCTTTCAAATTTGTAGTACTCAAGCCAAAACTCATGACTTTTTCGCAGTTGCTTTCTGTTACCAAAAACCTTGTAGTATTTTCTTGTTTGCGCAATGTTTTGACTCGAAAAGCAACTTGAACGCACTAATTCAATTACCAACATGTCGATGTTGTCATCATTAATCAAATTTTTACTCAAAAACTCATCTTGCGAAACCCTGATTTTTTTGTTAGTGATTTTAAAAAAATCATTGATTGTAAACTCTAAAAACTCTTCGTACTCTGCTGGTGTTTTGTTGGAAAAGTGTATAGTCTTATGAACGCGTACGTATTCATTAAAAAGGTCTTTGCTGCTGCAGTTCTGTTGCAGAAAACGTTGTAATAACTTTAGGTATTTCATCATGCCACCTAGATCGGCTGATCCAGCAATTTTGGATTTTCGATAAACCAAATAAAGTTGTTTCAACTTTATAGACTGTGGAACTGCGCTGATGGAACGCTCAAACAGTTTTGTGATGCCCTTGTCATCATCAGGGTAGCGTGTTCCAAACCATACATGATACTTGACCCAAAAGAATTCGTATAAATGACATGGAATGAGGCATCTTTCAAAACAGCATTGAATATAATCGTCCGATATTTGTAACGTATGACGTTCTGGGGGGCCAAGTAAAAATGTCAAATAAGTGTCCCAGTTGTCCAATAAAGGTTTTTTCATTGGCCCGATGGTAAAAAACGGCTGCTTGATTTTAGATTCAAACGCCCAGACTGTGTTGACCGTCGTTCGTACTTTTTGAAAAACGCTAGTAGTCTTTTGTGAGTCAATATTGAGCTGTGGATGCTTTTGAATAAAAGTTTGGTATTGCTTGTAGAACTTTGCGTATGAATATAGGGGAATACTTGTGACTTTCTCATACATCTGTTGTAACAATTCGTCTTTTTCCTCAGAGTTAGTTATCGACTCAGTAATGAAAGAAATGTAAAGATCCCAAAAAGGCTCGGACATAAAATGATTACCAATCAAGGATGCCGCGGTATCAAATTGTTTCTTGATTTCAGGTGTAAACGTACTGCCCTCTTTCAAAACTGTCAGATAGTCTTGCCATAATTCTAACGAAGTGGGAAATCTTTGAACACTTTTCTTCAGCACTTTAGTTTGTTCCTCAGCGCCATATAATTGCAGAGTTATCGCTGCATACTTTTTCCAATAACCAAAAAACAACGGATATTTTTGCAATACAACTTCAAAGCATTTTTTAACGCAAAGCTTAACTTTCTCGTTGGGTTTAGAATACTTGACTAAGATTTCCTGAGCTTCTTTCAAAAACTGTTCAATTGATTTCAAGTTATTCCACGTGAGTCTTCGGTAAGAGCTTTTGAGCTGCTTGTTTGACGCAAGAAACGCATTATCCAATCCTTCAAAGGGATTCATTGTTTATGGTGTGTAGTTTGTTGCTGCTTCAGGTCCAAGTTTGGAGCAATCACTTTGTTTCCTGATGCTTCAGTTTACAATTTAACACTATAAAGTAGGCAAACTTTACGAAGCCTTCATTTGAATTTCTTTCCGAAACAACTGAATTTGGTCGGGTGACAAATTTGCGTGTAGATCACTAAGATCTGTGAAGTTTTGCTTTTCGCGCTCCTTTTACCTAAAGGGTCAACTTTTAGACCATACTGTAAACAAAGTATCAACAAAGTAACTTTGTTTTACAGAAAGCAACAAGCAGGATTCAAAAAACATTAAGCAGTAGCAGCGTCACTATTTGATATTGTACAGAGACTGAGTCATAAAGTCTTTCACGACAGTCATGCCACTGAAACCAGCATTGCGCGATTTAGGTGCTTCCACCTTTGAAGAGACTGAGTTGAGCACTGAAAACATACAGCATTCCAACATGAAGTCTAGCACGATACCCAAATCTGCTTCTGTGAATTTTCAAATTCCTAAAAGTGGCGACGATTTCTTTGGGTATCAATCACTGAAAGGCAACGCCATCACGCCTCCGCAGCGAGTAAAAAATAGCACAGGAAACAGGAGAAGTTATAACATAAGCCCCGACCTTTTGAAACCTTTTCCAAGACCCAACTCTTTGGCTCCACCTCCACCTTCTGTTTCTTCTGCTGGCAGCACAGTTTTTTCAAATACAAAACAATATCCAACGTTATATTCGGAGTCTGAGAAAGGTGAGTTTGATGATGCTGATCATGCCGAAATAAGCTTCAGGAAGTTAAAAGCCAAACAGCAAAATCTTCCCACCCTAAATGTTAACCCACAAACACGGCAGTTTCTGGACGATTTTGAGTTTGAAACTGACGAGGAAAACACCGACGAAACGGAGGAAGAAGAATATATAAACGCCAAAGCTGCACAAAGCAATCCGTCAAGCCGATCCAAAAAATACTTGAATAAGATGGATGTGGAGTTGAATGACATTCAAGAAAATTTTGAAAAAGGGTTTCGTATATCATCAGATATTCATCAGCTAAACCCTGCTTTGTACACTGCGGGAAGCTTTCACCAGGAGCAGCAGAAACAAACCCCAGCAATCCATGCGCAACAACATATGCATCACAACCCGCTTCTCCTTCAGCCCAAGTCCATGATGAACTTGAGACCAGCCTCGGGTAGAGCTTTTTCGAGCTCTCCTGACAAACTGGCTACAGCATACGAAGATCAAACATACAAGCCAACGCCATTTGATAAACTGGAAAGTATACGAGAAGTGAGACGCAAAGCCAGCAGGTCAAAACTACCGAAATACAAATCTATGTCTAATTTGAAAAGCAATACTATCTCTGCAGGAAATGGCAACAACGGAATGACAACCACAAGAAAGCTGCAAAACAAGCAGTCTTTCCCCTCCTTAAAAGTGGTTCACAAAGATTCTTTCTTTCCTAGTCAAAAAAATCTGCACCAATTCCAAGACAAAAATGATAACTTTCAGGATGACACATTTGGTGAAGATTTCAATGATGTTATACCACAGTATCTGGTAAGCTCTTCTCCAAGAAAGAGCACAAAACCACAAGCTGTAAACATTTTAGAAAATTATGATGAGGTTGAGCAAGTAAACGTGGAAAAAAACGAGGATTATCAGTGTGATTATCCTGAACTTTCAACCCCGCAACTACGTAAGCCTGCTGCAAAGAAAAAATGGAAAAGCAAAAAACAGGTCTTGAATAGTTTCAGAGAGAATAGTGATGCTGAAGAGGACGACCTGAGTGACACGGGGACGGTCTATCGTACAAGCATAAGAAAGCCAAGTAATATACAGCTGCTAAAACAAGAAATAGACAGCAATACCCCTCTCACCAAAGGGGAAATGGTTTACAACCCTGAGACATTCAAGTGGGAAGGAAACACGGATGCCTTGAGTGAGTTTCCAGAAAACTACAAATATAAAACCGCTAATCGGAGATCAAGCGTAGTAAAAAGCGAAGGCATCCAACTGAGAAAGAGCCGCTCAACGCTTTTTCCAAGAAGCAACAACAACAAAATTGAAGGGGCGTCCACCGAAAGCGGCTTGCAAAGCAGGAAAGTTGTGGGGAATATGCAGTTTGATAGCAAAAACCAAAGATGGGTGAGTTTGCATGGAGACTCTGGAGAAATTGATCCGTTTAAAAACATAGAAGACCACGTGTTGGCACAGTCGAGTAGTTACGGCAATAGTCGGTTCACAAGCAATGGGACTGACTCAAATTTGAAACGGTATGTTTCGGCTTCATCAACAGCTGGAAATGGAAGAGCTTCGTCTACTGGGAAAGTGTATTCCACGTCTAGACCCCAGTTCAACCCGACGTTTGTGATCAGCTCCAAGAAACTTGAAGTCTTCTACCATGAGGAAAACAAATGGCTTGACAAATTAAGCGGATGGATCAACCAGGATCTTGAGCACGCAGATAGCGAAACAAGATTTGAGTATGCCTATGAGATCCGCAATATGGTCTTGAGTTCCACCAAGAAATAGCCGTTTCAAAAGTCTGATAAAGGTCTATTTTATTCTGGGCCCGATTAGGTCTAGCCTCGAATTTTTTTTTGACTGCGCGGTTCTTTCTGAGCTGCAACTATTTATGTTTTTTTTATTTGCCGCGCGGTTGTATGAAAAAAAAAGATTGGTCTAGTATTTTTATGTTTTTTTGATCTTAATGGGGTAATCGAGATTACTGCGTGAGGTAGCAGAAGTGATGAAAAAAGAAAACTATAAAAAAAGTCAAACACATAAAACATCAAACACAGTGAAACTTTTCGCTTCAAAACCGTTTCAGTTTTGGTTGTGCAGGTATTTTAGATGTCTGAAGTCTGTTTCAAGTGGGCACATAATATTTATAGAAATAAAAACGGAAAGTCCAAGAAAAGAGAGACTTTGTGATGCGGCTGGCATGCAGGACTGATCAGCACGCCTTTGAAGTGTGTAATCTCAAGTATATATATATATATATATATATATAGATAAGAGTGGA
>JFAV03000036.1:0-18708 GCA_000585475.3 Hanseniaspora vineae
GGTGGACAGGTGGTGCACAAACTACCTGATATCATTTTCGCAATTGCGGGGAAAACTACTAAATATATCTGTATGTTAGCTCATTGATCTCTTTGGTTTTCTACTTGTTCTACTTGTTCTTCTTGTTCTTCTTCTATTATTAGACATTCTTGTGAGTAAGAAATGTGATAATGGCCGATCAACCTTTTGATGATGATGTGTATATATATATATATATATATATATATATTTAAACGAAGATCTTGTCAATAATGGAACTTAAAACTTTATGATCTATATAGTTCTTACACCGGATTTTAGATTGTTTTTGGTATCTTTAGTTAAAAGTTAATAATGAATTTACCCTTTGTCGCATTTTTTGTTATATCATCACATGTGTGTGATGTCAACTTAACTACTTGAAACTCTTTACTCAATTCTTGTGTCAAAAATCCGGTTATAAACTAAAATAACATACCCAAAAAAAAAAAAAAAAAAAATAAAAAACAAAAAAAAAAAACTTCACATCTAAATACCTCAATTACTGTATTTCTTTGCAGTGCTCAAAGACAAATATTAGTTAAGCACAAAAAAAGACAAAAAACAGTCACCAAAAAAGACAAAAACAACAAAAGAAAAGACAAGAAAAAAAAAAAGACAAAAAATAGTCACGCAGTCACACAGCTGAATTCTTCTTCTGAGAGACTGGTGCAGTGTACAAGCCAATTATTTGATAATCAATCGTATACGCGCAGTAATAAAAATAAGATTTTGTTACTAACTACGAAGAGAAAATAGAAAAAAAAAAAAAAAAAAGAAAAAGAGAAACAAATCAGAAGAAAAAAAAATATATAAGTGGAGGTACAGAAGAAAGACACAAATACAAAGAGTTGAAGAGGGGAAAAAAAACAAAAAAAAAAGACAAAAAAAAAATAAATAACAACAACAACAACAACTCTCAATACGAGAAACGGAAAAGCTTAAATTTTAAATCCAATTCCAAAACATAAACTTTTAATCTAGTGATTGATTGATAAGCTGTTGACGTGTACCGTAATAAAGAAGAAGAAATAAAAACTTTAAAGAAAAAGAAAAAGAAACTCCCCCCCCTCCCCCACCAAGAATCAGAAAGACCACATCACAAGACTATCGCAAAAACATGAGCCACAACGAAACAAAGGTTCCGGAAAGAGAATTGAGTCCCAAGAGTGTTGTGGATCCTAAGAATCCAAATAACACTGTAAAAGCTGAAGATATTACTAGCGGAGTAAGTTCTAGTGCTGGTGGTAATAACAAAAGCATTGACGAAAACGTGCTTAAAAATCTAAATCCACAAGAAGCCAAGCTTTACAAAATGTATGGGAAATTACCAAACAAGAAAGATCTTATCCACAGAAAATTACAAGAAAGAAAATACTTTGATAGTGGGGATTACGCCCTAAGTAAAGCTAACGGAGGAGATGGTGTGAAGTACCAGCATTTCAACAATTTGCCCTTGACCAATCCAAGTGGGTTGAGAGAGAGTATCATCAAAAGAAGAATGAGTAATGGGTCACCAAATGAAGATGGCTCAACAAATAACGGTTCAGAGGCTAATAGTGGCGGTAGACCTAGCATCCCATTAAGTCCTCCAAGTGGGGAATCTCCAAGTCTGGTGACCCAGAACAGTGCCTCCTCAGTGGTTTCCTCGATCAGTTCGAATTTGAATCCGCACATGGGAAGTATCTCTGGATCCAGTATTCCTGTTAGTGGAAGTATCACCAAGGCACCTGCTATCCCAGTGGTGCCTGCTGTGCCCGTTGTTCCTACTATTCCTTCTGGTAGTTCGCGTTCTTCTTCGTTAAGATCCAGTGTCAGTGGGTCTTCATTAAAGATGCATCATTCCAAATCTAATTCTGTGAATTCAACGGATTCAGGAAGAAGTTCAGCAAGAAGTTCACCGGGAAACTCGCCCTCTGCCCTAAGTCAGTTACGTTCGCCTCCTTTGAACAATAATGATAGTGTGAATAGTTTGAACAGTTTGAGTAGTTTGGATAGTGCTAAAAGCGAGGAAAAGAGTAACTCAAATAACTTTGATACTGGTGCATATATCGAACAAAGTAGTAGTGGGAATCAAAGTATCGATACAGGGAGTGATAATGTGCATACCATAAAGAAAACTAACTCTACCTCGGCAAATACTCCATTGTCACAATCGATTTCTGTGTCTCATGATAAAGATTCTCAAATGACAACAACAACAAAAAGAGATTATAATTCTCCAACAGGTGAAATGCATGAATCGAAAAGAACAAGTACGACTACGGATTATTTTGCTCCAAAGGATCATCATGATTGAGCACCATTGCGAGCGGTGTGTGAGCTAGTTTTTCAATGAGAGTTCACTGAGTAGAGCCTTTTAATCTAAAGACAGATTTAATTTGTCAGGGCAAGCTAAACGTAGCTCATTACTATGCCACTGCAACAAACACAAATGCTATAGATCTCTCGATATCCGAGTTTTTGATAAACAGGATGGCTTCAATTTATACACATATGTACAATAATATAGAAAGCAAAACCGTATGTACAGTAACATGTGGATGTCAAGTGTGTGTTTTTCTCTCCTGAACAAAAGTTTTTTTGAGAAAAAAAGAGAGACAATTTATTATGAAGCTATTACAAACACTATCCTGATAGATCACGGTACATGAAACATTCATTCGAATTATAAAGAACAAGATAAATACAGTATATAATATACACAAACAAGCAGCTCATAAACATTCTTCTCATAAGCAACCGGCACTTGCATGGCCCGCGCCTCATTGCCTCAAGAATCTTGCTAATTTGCCGAAAAACATAATTGTGCTAAAGACAAAGTTCACGTTGAACAAAAACAATGAAGTCGACGACAATTCGCCAATTATAGAGTCACCACCAATATTTTCTAAACTGCTGTTCATCACACCAAACACCGCGCCCATAGCCACTCCAATGACTAACAAAGATTTTGTGAAATCAAACATTAACCAAAGCATGATGTTCAAACAAAACCACATCAACGAAGCCTCTTTTCCACTTTTCCACTCAATCTTTCTCAACCCTAAAAACATCCCAATTAAAGAATATCCCAACTTGATCAACGTGCTCACGCTTTCAACCCGGTTTTTATCATTACTAAACAAGTTTTGCAAAAGAAATTTGTCTAAAACGTATAGCAAACCTCCTAAAGCAACTCCCAAACTGGCTGCTTTAGCTGGACTGGCATTCAAAAATGGCTCTAAAACGTAAACAACGGCTGGATGGATCAATAAGTGGTGGTCGTAGAACATATTGATGATCTTACTGTAAACAACCCCAACAACAGCAAACACAACGGCTGATCTGACAATTTTGTACAGGGGAAACTGTCCCCTTGAGCTGGATTTCACCAACCCGCTCGTTTTCGCATTGTGGGTTTCCAAAAAACTTTCCATTTCCTCGACGGAAGGAAGTTTCTTCTCACCAGTTGAGCCACTCTTGCCACTGTTTTTCACGTTCATGTCCTTAATATACGTTGCCGGGTCGTGGCCCTTGGCACTCAAAAAGCTGTCCACTAAAGCCATGTATCTGTCAGCTTCTTCTTCCACAATCGTGTCGTTCGCATTTGCATAGAGCCCATATAGCTGCGGGGTGATCAAATTGCTATATGATTTCGAAGTGATTGGATCTTTTTCCGCTTGTGTCATAGTGATTATGCTCTGTGTGTTTGTTTTTTCCGTTTTCGTGTCTTTTGGTGCTGGAAAAGAGCAAGAAGGAATGTGTAAAGGTCAAACTTTTTAGTTATCAGATCACAATAACAACTCCACCGTTTAGCCCTTCCTCGTAAGACATTTGAAATTTTCAGAGTTTGCCATGTGGGTCCGCAGTGGAAAAAACACGGGTTTGCGTGACCCGGAGGCCGATAGAAGGTTTGAATCCGTGTATGTATTTTCTTGAAAGTCACATGAGCAAAGTATCAAATAAGACGACTTGGTTAATACAAGAGTTTTGCATTACTTCAACAGATATCTTTGATTTTATCATATTTTGAAAATAAAACTCATTTTTGCTAAAAAAAAAAAAAAAACCTACATAGAAACCTATTTAAAACATGAAAAATTATAAATTAATCTTTCCACAAACATACTTTGATAACTTGGCAAACACAAAAAACAAGCCAAAATGGAAATTCAGCTTATTGCACCATGTCTCCCAGTAATTAAAGTCTGCATTAACGAACAAAGTTGAGCCAAATTGTTTGTTTGTACTGGAAAATACCCAAAAGTAGTATAAGAACGCCTCTACCAAATAATTGCCTGCTCCAAAAACAACTGAAAGAGCAATATTGAAAACAGGCCATGCTAGGTAACTGTTTGAGTTATCTTTCAAATCCACATTCGCACAATACGAAAACATGCTGAAAACACTAAAGGCAGTTAACAAAACTCCTTTCAATGTTTCTTCATTTCTTGGAGAACCTGCACGTGTGTTTGCTCTACAGTTCCAACTCTTGAAGACGGCGCTCATTGTTTTTTGGAGTACAATATTGGAAATAGCAAAAACGGCCCCAAGTTTACCCACAGACTCGTCACTGAACCCTGACATAACACTCAAAACGTTTTCGACATCTGGCAAAGATTCTTTTTTTTGACTTAGGTAAAGGATGTTGATGCATTTGTTGCAAAGAATGGATGAACTTGTCAAGACACCTGTGTAAAAGCTAACCTTCAACAAAAAGCTCATAATGTTGAGTGAAAAGTTCAAAAGAAAAACCGTAGCAGAAATGGCTCTCGATGAGAAACGCTTATTCCTGCTGGTGAAATGCTTGTCGTCCAAAGTTTTTTTCTCAGCATCATTTATTGAGGCAAGGTCTGACTCTCTTTGTGCGCTTCTAACACTACTATTTTCCATAACAGACATATGGAAATCGTTTGCAAAAGTATTTTGATCAAAGACATTTTGTGCTTCTTGCTCTTGTAAATCAGAAAAGCAGTTTTCAGTAACTGCGTTTCCCGTTGTTGACTCTTCCCCATGCTCATTATCACTTTCACCAGTTCTGTTAATCACAATCTCCAAGTCAAAACATTCCAAAGATGATCCATCCGCACTTCCAGTAGCACTTCCAATCGAACACGTATTCCCGTTACTTGCACTATCCCTTGCGAAAACCTCTGTGAAAAAATTTAATGCAGAAGAAGAATCACTGGAAAATCCCTCAGTGTTCAAAGGTGTCTCAGAGTAGTCACTAAAATAGGTTATCTCATCAACAAATAAAACGGAGGCTTCACTTGGGGTCTCGTTGCCTTCAGAGGTTATCAGTGACTCATAGGTGAAAGAGAAAGACTCGTCCTCAGAAGAACAGTAGTCGCTATTCGATGAGGCCAAGCACTCAGTATCTGTCCCAACTGTAGTACTTGCTGTACCTACTTCCTCACCTGAGCTAATGAACTCAAAATCAGATTGGTAATAATCGTACGCCGACATTTTTTAATGGTATGTTGCTTTGTGCCTTGTATTTTGCAGTAGCTGCTTTATAGGAAGTTCAAGCCTATGAATCCAGAAAACATTTAAATAAACTGATAATCAACTTATTAAAGTTTTTATACCTCACTTAAGCTCTTCCTACTTAATAAAGATCACTTTCGTTGCCGAGAAACGTCTAACTTGCCCCTCCGAGAAGACTTATCGGAAAGGGGTAAAGTTTCCTTATCTTTCCCCCGTGATAAGGTCACGGGACATTTTTTGAAATTTGGCCTACTACTGGCTAACACCACAACTCACGTGCGTGTTATTTTTGAAGCTGACAGGTTTTGGAACGCCAAAACGACTTTGCTAAGATCTCATTCAAATGTTCAGTAATACAGTCTAATACAAAAGAAAAATCAAACAACAGCACCATAGTTACGTAAGCATATGGCAAGAGTTGGCAGTCTAGGTAGCTCTTCTGCCAAAAGGAGCAAAGCACGGCAAACAGCCAGTGAAAAAAATGCTGAGCACGCTGCAAGATTGGGCTTGGTGAATAAGAATCCATTAATCTCTTCTATGGCAGTGTTAGCTAAAAACCCACTCAAAGATGACGCTTTGAAGATGATGTACGATATCGCACATAGAGTTTCGTATTTAATGAAAGAAGAAAAGTTTAAGGTATATCAACTAGTAGAGTTTTACCCTAAAGATAAAAGACTGTTGGGAATGAATGTGAATAGAGGACAAAAAATCCTTCTTCGATTGAGGTACCCAGAAGACGAATTCAGATTTCTCCCCATGGAGTCCGTGATGGGAACAATGTTGCATGAATTAACACACAACGTTTTTGGGCCGCACTGCAACAAATTTTACTCAAAGCTAGATGATTTAACCTCAAAACAATGGGTTTATGAGCAGCAAGGTTTGTTCAACCATTTTTTGGGGTCTGGAAAAAAATTGGGAGGACGTACTGGGAACACTGGAGCCAGAGTTGGAACTTTGAGCACTTTGACAAGCAACGGTACAAGTACAACAGCACTCTCAGGGAAAGTGGTCAAGCCAAATAGAGGTCTCAAACTAGGAGGAACAAGGCCAAAAGATTTCACCGCAAAAACCCCAAAGGAAATGGCAGCAATTGCTGCACAGCGAAGGTTTGAAGATAATGAATGGTGTAGGCATAACCACGAAGCCTTGCTTGAGCCAGAGGACAGTGAGCTAGAGATTATAGAGTTGGATAACGATGAGTTATTGCTAAACAAAGGCGTTGATACTTTGCAAGTGGTTACGGAAGGTTCCCGTGATGGAGAAAGTCAAAAACTTTCCCCAAATAAAGACATCATTGAGATTCTTTCCGATGAAGACGAAGACAACAAAAAAGTGAATATCAATTCGGAAAGCCAAACTAATGAGTCGAGCTCTGACGTTATTGTCTTGGACTAGCTTAGGTATACTACAAACTTGGATTGTATAGTTTCGTACTTACGTAGGTTAAAAGCAATATTCTTGAGACTGAAACTAAAAAAAAAAAAGAAGAATTAATATCAGTCAAAGTTTTGATTACTAATCGCTCTTGATATTGATGTCTATTTCACTTATCTAGATAAATCCATACGTTTGTAAAAAATTGTGGAGACTTGCATTTGTGTGCGTTTTATCAGTGCTTACTTTTTTTTTTTTTTCGCCATCGCAGACTCATTCCCCGCGTACCTTTGATTCCTTCTAGAAGCACAAGGAACGAAGGGCTCAAAGCACACACACACACACACACACACACAAAACCAGGTTTGTTAAGCACACCATTTAATCTTCAATTATTAAGCATCAAGCTTATAAAAAGACAGCCACCGACACTTTTCAAACTTGAGACAAATTTAAAAAGTTGTATTGATTTACAAACCCAAAAGGGCACAAACCCAACAAACTGTAATTAAGACTAACAGTTCAAACTCTCAACAAAACAAACCTCATATTCAAAACACAACCATACAAGATGACAACACCTAAAAGCACTGGGATGTTAGAAGTTGGGAAACATTGCGATTTTTGCAGGCAAATCGACTTTTTGCCCTTTTATTGCTCTTTTTGCAAAGGGTGTTTCTGTGGTGAGCATCGGACCAAAGAGCTCCATCATTGTAAATACTTACTGGAACAATTAGAAACCAAAGAAAGACAGCAGCCGAAAACCGTGGATAACAATGGGAAATTCTTCCAGAGCTTACTACCAGAACCTGGGTACATCAGAGTGAACCAGCCTTCAACTGGAAATCAAGCCACTGGATTGTCTGAAAAGAACAACCTGACAATACGTGCGAAACTCGAAAAGCAAGGACAAAAGACTGCATTGGGCAAGTTGAAAAGTTTTTTCGAAAAGTACTCATCAAAATCAAGTTCTGGCTTCAAGATTGCCAAAGAGCAAACTCCTAGCAGTAAGTTGATCGCAATAAGCAAAATGAAACAAACAGCTAAAGGTGACACAAAAATACCTCAGCAAAACAGAATATACTGCAATTTGTACTTAATTTTAGGTGAAAAAGACACGGGGAAACCAATCAAGCATGAGTTTTTCATCAATAAAGTGTGGCCTGTTGGACGTGTTGTTGATTACCTGGCTTCCCAACTAGATATCAAAAACGTGAATATAAGCGACACGGCCACGAAAGACGAAAAACTATTTTTGTACATAGGTGAGGACATTAATTCGAAACTTTTGAATAGCAGTGACAGGGTTCTGAACTCGATAAAGGATGGCGACACTTTATACTTGGTTCGTGGTCTACCGGAGTAACCTTTTTCTATATACATTAAGCACCTGGCTTTGAAAAGAAGAATCTAACAATATATATCTAGTGTTTAAGCTCTTGTGTACCTCACTATAGTTTCAGCCAATACTCTAGTCTCTTATCAGTTCGTTCTATTTTAAGCAACCTGCATTGGCATTAGACGCAACAGAAAAATTTCACATTAAACAAGCCGGAAAAAAAAAAAAAAAAAAAAAAAAAAAGCAAAGAGGCAGGGTTTGTGAACGTTTCATCATCATCATCATCATCATCATCATCACGATCGATAATAAGTGGCAAAACTTGATATATCTAAAAAATACACTGCAATTGCATCAAGGAAATCAACCATCATCATCATCATCATCATCATCATCTAAGATGCCTGTCAATATTATTGGGAGTCTGATCATCGACGGTCCCGATGCGATTCCTTATTACGATCAAATTACAAAGATACTTCCATACGCAGCAGGCATAGGAGCCGTAAAGTATCTTTTCAAAGGAAGAAAAAATACGTGGGAAAGAAATTTGCACGGGAAAGTGTACATTGTTACTGGGGCCACATCAAATGGAATGGGTACGAGTGTTGTACTGGATCTCGCCCAGCGTGGGGCTCAACTTATCATGTTGACAAGACGGATTGACGAATGGACCACACAGTTTGTGGAAGATTTGAGAGAGAAAACTCAGAATGAACTAATCTATTTGGAACAATGTGACATGAGCGACTTGTACTCTGTGAGGAAATTTGCAACAACATGGTTGGACAACACTCCTCCAAGAAGACTTGATGGTGTGGTTTTGATGCATGGAGACACTGAGCCATGGTTCCAAAATCAGAAAAGAAAATCAAGTCAAGATGGTATTGAACTGCAAATCGCGACCAATTTTGCTGGTCCTTTTCATCTATTGAATCTATTGCTACCAAGTTTCAAATCTCAGCCCCCGGACAGAGACGTGCGGATTGTTTTCACCACATGCATTTCACAGGCATTTGGTACTGTTAACCTTGATGATCCTTTACTTGAGAAAAGACAATTTAATGCTCGTCAGTTTTTTGGGACATCAAAGTTCCAAATGAGTCTTTGCTGCTTGGAATTACAAAGAAGAATTTTGAGTGAAAAAAAAGACGATGCCGGTAGTGTTACCGTAAGTCTGGTTCAGCCCGGGTTGATGAGATCCTCATCTTTGAGAACCGTGTTGAGTAACGGGTCTCCTTTGCTTTTGCTTTTGCTCTATTGCATAATTTTATACCCATTATTGTGGCTTTTTGTGAAAAACGGATATCAGGGAGCACAGAGCATCTTGTACACGTTGATGACCCCCGAATTGGAAAAGGTCAACTTGGTGGATTATTCTGTGAAATATGTGGTTAACTGCACCATTCTGAAAAAGTTTGCCAGAAAAGAGTTTGCTGATGAAGAATTGCAAAAAACTCTGTACGAGAGAATGGAAGCTGGGATTTTAAATATTGAAAAAAAATCTGCTGTTAGAAGAAACAGAGCAAACGCTAGTACATCGACTAAAACAACCGCAACTTCTGGAACAAGATCCTCAAACAACACTAGTTCCTCAAAACCAACCAAGAGAAAGTCAAAAAAAGCATAGTTTGATGCCAAGTCTGTTGCCCTTGCTACTGATGTGTAAATAAAACATACAACTGGGTTAAGTCAGTACTTCTGTATCAACAATACCTGATTGGATACAGATATTCTTGAATGGAGCTCTTGATTAACCACATAACAACATCATTCGATACCCGGCAACTAACCCCACGAAGCATGTACAAACGATTCACCAAGCTGAACAAGAAAACGCGCTACATAAAAAAGGATCCTCATACACATTGAATGTGAAAAAAAAAAAAAAAAAAACTCTACAATCGTAAACCTCAAACTCTCCTTAATTAGTATCACCAGAAAGAAATTTCACACTTTTGAGCATTCTTAAAAGCTGCTTGCAAAAGTACATTGCTACTTCTCACTGTCTGCGATACTCTCAAACTACCAAAAAGCCCAAAAAAAATTCCACAAAATGCCAGTCAGATCGTTGGAATCCTTTCTGTTTGAAAGAAATTTTGTTGACACATGTCCAATTGATAGTATTAGCGGTTGCAGATTGGGTATAGACGTTGATTACTACTTTTCAAAGCTTCTCTTGAACAAAAAAGATCTATTTACAGATGCCATTGGTGGCTCTCCAACAAGTTTGGCACTACACATTGAAAAAGATTTAAAATTGTTCAAGGAAAATGAAATTACACCTATTTTTGTGTTCAACGGCTTTGAAACGGTAAACCAATTGGAATACGGCTCCAAAAAATTTCCAAATCCCAAATTTGTGCCACCAAACCCAATCACAGACAATTTGGAAAGCACCTCACCTGAAATATCTACTCTTATGAGTTCTTCTTTGCTTTCCGTAAGCGGAGACTCTGTTGTTGCGAGCACTGCTGAGCGGATGGCAGCATCTGATCGTGGAACGTTTAAGCAAATTGCGGATTATCAAAGAAGTCAAGGCTGGACTGCATGGAAAAACTTACTCCAAGAAAAAAAGGGAGATTATGTTGATCACCCACCCACCCCAGCCCAACCATTTGAGTTTGAAACAAAATTTCTTGGTATCAATCGTTTCAAAAACGAACTAATTCAAATTTTGATCAACAAAGAAATTGAGTACCTGGTGGCTCCATTTGTTTCTTGGATTCAACTAGCCTACCTTTTTGAAAACCAATTGATCGACACGATTTACGGTTCCACAGATCTCTTGTTGTTGGAAAAGTTAGATAAATTTATTCTTACTTTGAACTCCACAAACAAAGAAGTTAGATACATTGAAAAAAACTTTTTTTTGGAGGAAACGAAAATTTCCTTTAGCGAATTTGTTGACATTTCAATGTGTTGTGGTAACTCTTTGCAACCAGAGACACTACTATCATTGAGCACTACAGCTCCAGATCAACAAACTTTTGCTTATGCATTGGATCTTGTTAGCGCACAGGGGTTTGATCTTTACGTGAATTTGAAAAACAGTAGTGATTCAAAAGAAGTTGCTTATTTTGAAAAGGGGTTAGCCACTCTAAGTTGTTCTCCTATAATGAGTGTTGATGGGAAAGTTATTTTGTACAGCACTCAAGTGCAAACTGACACCAACACAATTAAGACCACAGATTCAACAACAGGTGAAACCACCACCAAGAACAAAGTTTCAAAAAATGTGCATGATTACATTTCCAAAAGGCTTCCTGATGAATACCACTTTTACTTTATGATTGGATTGTTTAGCAACACCAAAGTTTTGAGTGCTATCATTTCAAACCAATATGTTGAGGATTTACCGCTGGCTGCAAAAAATATGGCTCAATATCAAGACTTGGTTAGAAAATCCGACGATCTTTTCAAATGCAATCAATTCAACATATTGGCTAGCTCCTTGAACAGATATTACCAAAGTAGACCAATCAAGCATATCAAATGGTTTGAGCCCCAAAGTCCAGAAGAGCTACCAAACAGATTAGATTCTGGTCTCTTTGACAAGATCAGCAAAATATATGTCAAAACGGACAATGAAATGCCTTTCACTTTGACAAATTTTGTTGCTCTTTTCCAAAATCAAACAGAGTGGAAAACTAGATTTTTCAATCAGGAAGTTATATTTCCAGCTAACGTTCCAATAACTGATAAGTTGAATACCTCATTTGATTTGTTATCCACTAGTATGTTAAGATTTTTGTTTTTAGTTGGGTTTTTTGAATTGAAACTAGATGCAACAAAAACAAAAGCCACAAGATTAAAGGCCACAAAATGGGGTGACGTCTTGTTGAAAATAACAGACATTACAAATGATGATCAAGATATGGAATCTCTGTTGCTAATTCTAATTTTGATGAAACTGCAAGTTGTAAAGATTAGCGAAACTTTTGATGGTGGCAAGTATCCAAGCTCTTTGTCTGAAAGCACCAAATCTCAGTATCCAGTGGAGTCAAAATATATTTCAGTTTTGTGCAGAGTTCTTTTGCTTTGCAGATTCAGTAACACCCCTCAGTACTATCAAGGACCAGTGGACTATTCTTTGTCATGTTTTAGAGACTTTTACGAAAATGTTTCGCAAAACTCAAGAGAACTTTTGGAAAGTTGCACTGCAAGCACTTTGGTTCATGGCGAATTCAACAGAGTCTCCTTGAGATCTAACGAAGAATGGAGTCAAAAAATAGTGAAACAAATGCTTTTCAAAAAACAAACTCCAAACACTTTGTTTGCAATGATATGGGAATTCTATTTACAAAAAATGCTGCAAAGTGGCAACTCGCACCAAGAATCTGTCCAGTTGGTTGACAAAGTGTTCAACATTGCACAGTTTTCTTCCGACGGTGAAATAGAAAAAAGCGTATTGAAGAAAGGTTTGGTGTTTGCGCAATCAGCTCAAGCTTTGTTTAATGAGTTGGCTCAAAGAAAGCTTGTTGATGAGGCTGAATCCGAGGCCTTAAACAAAGCTGTAGCTTGGGCAAAAGAAATTCTTGGGAACCATGTTTGATATTAACGATTTCTGGTATACCATTATGAATATATAGAGTCTTTACATATGTAACAAGATGTAAAAACACAAATAAAAGCACCACTTGCAAGAAAAAAAAAAAAATTTCATTCTCTTGATTAATTATAGGTTACTTTATACCTAAGTTACATAGTTCAAAGAGTTTGAATGTCTTCTCCTTTGATTTTCGTGGCGTCGCCCACTTGAATGTCACTGCTCATGTCGTTCATCTGCACCAAATTGCTTTTCCTTTTTGCAGGAGGATCCGGTCTTGCTCCAGTTTCGGTTTGTTCTGGTACGTCTTCGAATAGTGAGCTTTGTTTTAGTGTACCAGAACTGTCGATTGTACTAGTGTTGTGGTCTTGTAACGGATTAGATCCGGGTGGGAATGATGATGGAGTGATTGTGGAAACGTTTGAAGTTTTTCCTTCTGCAGCTTCTGCTGGTGACGTGGTTTTTGGTTCGAATACTGAATCTCTAACATTTAGTAGCGTCGATTTGGTTGGGTCTTTGTTCTTGATGTTGGAGTTTTGGTGTAGTTCGGTATTCATGAATTCGTTAGTGCCAATACTGTTCAAAGTGTGATAACTAGATCTTTGGTCTTTGGCGGAAGTGCTACTGTTGTTGGTGTACATGCTGTGTCTTTCTTTTCCCACACTGTCGGAAACATATCTCCATGACTCCTTGTTGGATGGCTGAGCATTGTAGTACGCAGTTGTTGCGTTTCTTGGTTTTTCAGTCAGGTTGCCGCTGTCACTAGACGCGTAGGAGTTTCTTATTGGTGAATACATGTCAGAAGTGTCTAAACTGTTTGAGTGTGGTAAAAAGACAACGTTAGCATCTTGTGTACTGTCGTTATGCAAATCGTCAAAATCTGAATGGTTTCTGTGGTCGGTGTTTGCAGAGCTAGAGTCTGTATGATCCAAAAACTGTCTCACTGTGTTATCCAAGGCAGACTCGGCTGAAATAGCTGCTGGTATGTTATTTAAGGCGTCTGCGTTTTTGTCATTCAGAGTTCTGTCTTGCTTTTCGTTATCAAACCCTTCATCATCGGAAGAATAATCAGACGAATCTTGACGTGCACCGGCAAGAGCGGCTGCTCCACCAATGGCTGCTCCACCAGCTACGACAGCACCAGCACCAGTTCCAGCACCAGCACCAGTTCCACTTGCACCTCCTGGAGGAGTAAACGGAGTAGTGTTTTTATTAGCTTTTTCCATGTCTTCTTGTTGTTGTTGCTGTTGGTGTTGATTGTTTTTTCTTTTTCTATAAAAGATGAAAAACAACAGTAAGCAAAGAAGAATGAAAAACACAGGAATGATGACCCCGCATGCAATAGCTGTTACATGCTTGTTTTTCTTGTGAGGGGCCGAGTTGCTATTCAATAGGGCAGCTGCAGAGGAAGATTCCGAAGATGAGGCTGTTGCTGATACTGAGGGACTCAGTGTTCTTGTAGAAAAAGTGTGTGCCAAAGAAGTACTGCTCTGCGAGCTTGTGTGTGATGTGCTACTGCTGCTACTGCTGCTCGTTTTGGTAGCACTAAAACTACTTCTTGTGGAGTTGAATGAACTGCTGCTGCTGCTGCTGCTGCTACTCGACTGTGTGCTAGTTGCTGATAAAGAACTAGACGAAGAGGATGTAGTTGAAGACATACTGGATGAACTTGAAGACGAAGATCTTGAGTTTTGCAACTCAAAATTGATGTACACAGCATCGCCGTATGTGTCATACACCTGCACATAGAAATCAGTTGTTTTTGTAGTGTAACTGCTAGGAACAGTCCCTGAAACTTCGTATGAATTGTCGCCATTGTTGTTCAAGGAGATGAAAGATGGTGCGCTGTCTGACAGTTCAACTGAACCAATGACAGATGAGTTCACAGGAGATCCGTCCAAATATATTTCATCCATTGGAATATCATAGGAAACCGCATAAGAAGCAGATGAATTGGCACTTAGTGTAATTGTTTCTTGTAAAGAGGTTGTGAACTGATGAGCACCAATATTCATGATGAAATTTATCTGCTGAGAGGTGTAACCAGCCACAGTGGTCGCAATCAAGGAAATTTCAAACATCATTTCTGGGGCAATATCACTGTTGATGGATGGAGCTGTTCCGTAAAAATGTAAGCTGGATGAATCGAAAAAGAGCCAATTTGGTAATGGAGTATGTCCACTTGTTTGTCTTGCGTAGTACGTTAGTGAATCACTGGAAGAATCGAAATCTGAGGTATCAAATGTTAAAGAAAACTCTTTATGTGGTGTTAACACTAGGGAACTATCACCATTTGTGTCACCTGCTTTTTGTAAAGTATTCAGCAGATCAAAGTTAGAATCTATACTCACTGAATTACCATCTTTGCTCGACATCAGTATCAATGTAAAGCTGCTATTTGCTGAGCCCGATGAATCAGTTGCTTCTAATGTTACGTCGAACTGGTCATATGAAGAGGACCCAGAATAATCCGATGAAGATGGTGTTCCTTGGAAAGTTTGTGAACCTGTATCGAAGCTCAGCCATTGAGGCAGGTTATAAGCTTCGTAAGTCATCGAGTTTGATGATTTGAATGTATCTGCTGCTATCTGGTATAAAAATTGTTTGTCGACTACGCAGATTGGGGGCAATTGATCGCTTAGTGCAAAAAATTCCGTTGGTGTTGATATCACCAGTGTGGGAAGGAGTAACAATATTATAATATATGACTGATCAATAGGTAGCATATTGTCGTGTTCGTATTAATTCTGTGATATTTTTGAGTTTGATTTTAAAGTAAAGGAGCGTATAGAGTGAGATTGATGCAATTGGGTTTTTGGTATTAAGCTGCTAGTTCCCGATAACAGAATGTGGTTTGACGATTGTTAATTTGTCTTTTGGTGTGATTGAATGTTTATTGGAATGCAACAAGTTTTAAAGTAGGTATCAATTGGACTTCAAACAGAGACGCTTTGAACAGTATGGCAGATGGAAAGCTTCGAATACACGATGAGCTTCTATGCTTTGAGAAAAGTTGTTGCTCGGGAAAGCAATAGAGTCTTGAAAATTAACAAAAAGCACCAAAGGCTAGACCAATAAAACGAAGGGTGTAGTGACCTGAAGTATGCCCAATGCTGCGTGTTTGTTTATCTTTGTTTGATCCAAGACGTGAATGTATATATATACACATATACATACATTTGCATACTTCAAAAAAAAAATGCAAGAAAAGCTGATCTGCCGTTAAATCTAGAGATCGAGATACATTAATTTAGATAATTAAACCTCCAACTCACAAATAACATAGACCAAGCAGAAGAAGAATACGAAATCATGATTGAATTGTACCTTTTCAATTTTATATTAAACTTTGAGCTATAAAAGTTAATTAAAAAATTTTGGAGTTGTTAAAATGCTTTATTCTCCAGTATCGAATCTTGAATCTCAGATATTCCAATTTTTCAACTATTGGGGCGTTGTTGTTGCAGAGAGGCACAATTTCGGTTGCTCCCCTGTGATTTAAGTGTAGACAAAGAACAAGCTGCCTGCTTTACTGTGCCAACTTATCCTAAGAACATATACAGGCTTTAATATATATTTCTATTTTAAGTAATAAAAAAAACAGTTACTCTCAGACAAAACTGCAGTCACAACAATTGCTTGGTTAATTAAATATGAAGATCAATTTTTTAAATTTTTCCAACTTGAAACAATACAAAACATTCATACGATGGAAAAAAAAAATAGGATATTTGTTGTCATAATTTACTGAAATAGGAAATCTAATTACTTTAATTGGGAAAAATAAATTGAACAAGTTGGTGTCATTGAAATAATTAAAATGAACTAACCAATTTTTGAAAAACCCAGCAATTAATTACAAGAGTGTTCCAAAAATTTTGTAAATTCTGTTTCCTGATGCGGTTCAAATGCATCTGTGCCTTGAATTATGTAACCTAGATACGCAATACCTTGCACTCCGAGTAATGCAGGCTCTACTACATATGTTAGGTTACGGCAACTGTCTGCGCTGCTCAAACTTCAGACACCTGTAAGACGCACAAGAGTAATGTAACTTCTATGCTTACGCCTCAAAACGTGGTTCGAAAAAAAAACATTGGTGCATTTTGCTTAAAGCGTGACGATCTCTTTTTTTATACCATGAAACCATATGTTGTAGGTGAAGGACGTAAACTGTTCCAACTCCAAAAAAAAAGGCAAATAAAAAAATGGTTCCTAGCAGGATCGAACTGCTGATCCCCGCGTTATTAGCACGATGCCTTAACCAACTGGGCCAAGGAACCAAATTTCTTGTTACGTAATTAGCCAGGAAATATCAGACTGGATAATATCATTGCCCGACTGTTTTTTTTTTTTTCAGATTACATTTTGGAAATTTCAACTCGATTGTCTAAAAGCATAGGCTTACAATTATGTGAGAGATTAAAAATAGATTAAACAACCCCACTCATCACCTTAATCAAACATTTTTTTCAACTCTGCTTTGAGCAAATACAGAAACAGTCCAACAAAGTATCAAGCTTTAGCTCATTTAATCATTCAGTGTAAAAGACACACTTCATAACTTATAATGCCTAAATTAGAACAATTTGAAATCAAGAAATACTGGCAAATCTTTTCCGGATTAAAACCAAAAGATAACAAATTCTTATCCTATGATCAAGTGAAACCTATTTTGTTCAATTCCAAGTTGGACTCTTCGGTCATATCAGAAATATGGAACATATCCGATATTGACGATGATTACTGTTTAGATTTTGAAGAATTTGTTATTTGCATGAGACTTATCTTTGATCTAGTCAACAAGACAATTAGCGAGGTTCCAAAAAAACTACCTGACTGGTTAATTCCTGGTAGCAAGATCGGACTATTGAAACAAAAGGAAAAAGAGTATTCTGATGAGCAACAGCAAGCGGAGCCCCAACCAAGCCAAGAAAAAGCAAGACCTTCTCAAACCAATACAACTACTGAGCCAGCCCAGGAGACTTCTCAACCATCTAGGCAATCACCACTACCAGAGAACACAAAGAAAGATGATGAAGAAGAAGAAGAAGAAGAGGACAGACCGGATGTTGACTGGTACATTTCCCCTCAAGATAAAGGGCTCTACGAAACCCTGTATAAGACAAGTACTTTAAATATGGACGGGACGATCAGCTTCCCTTCATTGGTGAACAAACTAAGATACACGATTTTGATCAGCAACCTAAATAACATTCAAGAAATGGACATGATCAAAGTTTGGAACTTGTGCAATCCTTCCAAACACGAATCCATCGATAAAGATCCAACATTATACTTTATGCACATTATCAAGCAAATGAATGACAAAAATTGCAAAATTCCGGTGGAATTGCCTGAAAGTTTGAAGAAATCTTTTGCCAAAGACCAAGTAGAGACAAACATCAACTCGAAACAATCTATTGTTAAGAAAACACCAATTTATTTAACACCAGTGAATGGGACCCTATCAAATGGGTCGTCTTCAACAAAAAAACTGACAGAGGGTACAGATTTTTCCACTACTGAAAACACCGATTGGGAAATTGTGAGATTAAAAAAAGAATTGAATGTTTTGGACGCCGAATACGATTCTGTGATGCAAACTTCTATGTCTTTGACCCAAGGAGATCAAGATCTAAAACTTTTGAAAGAACAGTTCAGAGGTTTGTTACATTATGAACAGAAGAAGTTGATCAATCAGTCCGAAAATAAAGGTGCAAGTCAGCAAAATACTAAGCTAATTGATGAAGAGCTTGACAACATCGAGGAACAATTGGATGTTTTGCAAGATTATTTGAAATCTAGAAAAGAAGTGTTGAGCACTATCAACCAAGAGCTAGCTGCATTATAAATCAAAAACTTGTGTAAAGACAAAAATTTGTGGCTCAATGCCGTAATCAAATTATTTTACATAGATTTTTTTCTTGATGAATGAAAAGTTGTATATATA